>CAUYQU010029177.1:0-25759 GCA_963574635.1 Cheracebus regulus | reverse complement strand
CGTGACCCACCACCCCGTCTCTGACCATGAGGCCACCCTGAGGTGCTGGGCCCTGGGCTTCTACCCTGCGGAGATCACACTGACCTGGCAGCGGGATGGGGAGGACCAAACTCAGGACACGGAGCTTGTGGAGACCAGGCCAGCAGGGGATGGAACCTTTCAGAAGTGGGCGGCTGTGTTGGCGCCTTCTGGAGAAGAGCAGAGATACACATGCCATGTGCAGCATGAGGGGCTGCCGGAACCCCTCACCCTGAGATGGGGTAAGGAGGGAGGTGGGGGGTCATGTTTCTTCTCAGGGAAAGCAGGAGCCCTTCTGGAGCCTTCAGCAGGGTCAGGGCTCCTCACCTTCCCCTCCTTTCCCAGAGCCACCTTCCCAGCTCACCATCCCTATCATGGGCATCTTTGCTGGCCTGGCTGTCCTAGGAGCTGTGGTCATCGGAGCTGTGGTCGCTGCTCTGATACGGAGGAGGAACAGCTCAGGTAGGGAAGGGGTGAGGGGTGGGCTCTGGGCTTTCTTGTCCCACTGGAGGTTTCAAGCCCCGGGTAGAAGTGTGTCCTGTCTCATTACTGGGAAGCACCATCCACACATGGACCATGTGCACACAGCCTGGGGCCCTGTGTGCCACCACTTACTCTTTTGTGAAGCAGATATGACAATGAAGGACAGACGTATCACCGTGTTGATTGTGGTGTTGGGGTCCTGATCCCAGCATTCACAAGTCAGGGGAAGGTCCCTGCTAAGGACAGACCTTAGGAGGGTGGTTGGTCCAGGACCCACACCTGCTTTCCTCCTGTTTCCTGATCCTTCCTGGGTCCGTAGTCACAGTTCTGGAAACTCCTCTTGGGTCCAAGACCAGGAGGTTCTTCTAAGATCTCATGGTCCCGCTTCCTCCCTGTCCCCTCACAGGAAGTTTTCTTTCCACAGGTGGAAAAGGAGGGAGCTACTCTCAGGCTGCGTGTAAGTGGTGGGGCGGGAGTGTGGAGGAGCTCACCCACCCCATAATTCCTCCTGTCCCACATCTCCTGTGGGCTCTGACCAGGTCCTGTTTTTTTCCTACCCCAGGCAGCGACAGTGCCCAGGGCTCTGATGTGTCTCTCACGGCTTGTAAAGGTGAGACCCTGGGGTGTCCTCAAGTAGGCAGTTATTGGGGCAGAAGGGAAAAGCCTGGGTTATGGGGATTCTTTGACTGGGACATTTTGAGTGTGTAGTGGGCTATTCAGAGTGCCATGACTTACCATGACTGAACTGAATTTGTTCATGACTATTGTTTCCTGTAGCCTGAGACAGCTGCCTGGTGTGGGACTGAGATGCAGGGTTTCTTCACGCCTCCCCTGTGTGACTTCAACAGCTCTGGCATCCCTTTCTGCAAAGGCATCTGAATGTGTTTGCGTCCCTGTTAGCATAATGTGAGGAGGTGGAGAGACAGCCCAGCCCGTGTCCACCGTGACCCCTGTCCCCACGCTGACCTGTGTTCCTTCCCCAGTCATCTTTTCTGTTCCAGACAGGTGGGGCTGGATATCTCCATCTCTGTCTCAACTTCATGGTGCACTGAGCTGCAACCTCTTATTTTCTTTCTGAAAATAAGAATCTGAAAATAAATGTGTTTTCTCAAATATTTGCCATGAAAGGTTGATGGATTAATAAGTCAATTCCTAAAATTTGAGAGAGGAAATAAAAACCTGAGAACCTTCCAGAATCTGCATGTTTGCTGTGCTGAGCCTGTTGCAGGTGGGGATGGAGAAGGCTTTGAGGAGCCGCGTGTGGACGGGGCCTGTGCCCAGTTGCTGTTGAGTCCATCATGGGTTTTATGTGGTCAGTCCTCAGCTGGGTCAGCTTCACTTCACTGTCCTTGTCCTGTCAGTGGAAACTTGTCTAGCAAAAGCTGTGACCACAGAGGCTCAGACATCTCCCAGGGCAGCCCCTGTACATGGGAGTCTGTTTCTGAGACACATTTTCAGAGCATTCAGCTCCTGCCTCCTTCTAGGGCTCCTCTTCTGCTCTGCTCTCCCGCCCTCTCTCCCTGCCCTGGTTCCAGTGATCTTGGTGCTGGCTCCAATCCCAACTCATGAATCTAAAGCAGGGTCTAGTTTAGATTCATATTTGTTTGTAAAATTGGGTCCATAGTCAAGAATTGTACCTTCCTGAAGAGAGAAACATGATTGTGCGCTGCAGTGTGTGTGTGTGGGAGGGGGCGGTTGGTGTGGGAAGAGGGATGGGGAGGGAGGACCACAAGCAGCACTGCTGAGAAACGCACAGGCCTTGTTGTCAGTGTGAGGGGACCTTGTGCTGTAGCTGCCACAAAACAGCATTTGGCCTAAGGCTATGTTAGAAAAAGAGACTGTCTAGAAAAGAGAGGTGCTCTACAGTGATCATTCAATTGACCTTTGGTGTCTGCCAGACAGAGGACAGAATGGTTCTGCATCTGGTGAACGTCACTGAAGTAAAATCAGAAAAATCTCTAGCCTTTTGGAGCATATGTTCCAGTGGGAAGAGGCAGATACACTCTCCAGAGGATAGACAGACTATAACCAGAGTAAGGAAGGAAAGTGCTAGAAGGTGGGAAGTGCTGTGAGGCAGGTGATCCAGGGTGTGGGCAGTGGGGACAGGAAGGTGGCTATTGTGCTGGGTAGTCTGTGTGCCTTGTTGCAAAGGTGACCTTTGAGGAAAGATTTGAGGGACATGAGGAGTGTCCATGAGAATGGCTGGGGAAGTTCTTTCCAGGCAGGGGAACCACCAGGGCATATGCACTAGGGCAGGAAGGTGTCTGTGTTCCCAGGAGAGGAAAGAGGCCACAAGGGTTGGACAGAGAGAAACTAGATGAGGTCAGAGGTGTGGTCAGAGCAGGTGGGCTTTAAGGGGGGGTGCAGTTGGATCTGACCCTTGCTCTGAGTGAGATGGGAATTACAAGACAGTTTTCAGCAGAAGAGGGACATAATATGACTTCATTTTTAAAACGATGTCATTGACTGCTAATGCCAAGAACAGAACTGAGAGGTCAGGGATGAGGGAAGCAGAAGGGAAAACAGTGGGAAACGAGTGCAGTATTCCAGGCTGGAGATGTCGTTACCTTGACTGGGGTGTGAGCAGGGGAAATAGTGGGACGTGAGGGGATCCTGGATGCATTTGAAGATGGACTCACAGCATTTGCCAATGGATTGTATCTGTGGTGTGAGAAAGTCGAATCAAGGACACCCACAGTTGTAAATGAGTGAGTAGAAGGAAGGATGAAGCTGCTGTCAGTGGAGATGGGGGGACTCTGGCAGGAGCATACTGAGGAGGGGGCATCCCAGGCACTCAGTGGAGGAGATGTCTACTAGGAATGCAGGCAAGGGAGCTGGGGTGGCAGTTGGACAGACAACTCCAGAGTTTAGAAGAAAGGACTAGGATAGAGAATAGACTTAGGAGGTCACACCATATAAACGATACTTAAAACCTCAAGCAAGGATGAGGGCACCAAGGCAGTGATTGTGGAAAAGAATGAGCACAGGGACTGGACCCTGCACCTCCAGTTCTAAGGGATCTGATCAGACCACACCCAGAGCAGACTGCAGAGTTCTGACCCCACGCCTAGAGGACACTTAGACAAGGACCTTCCATGTGCACAGGAATCACCTGGACATGGTGCTGAGATCCAGGAAGTCTGGAGTCAAGCAAGAGACTCTGGATTTATGACAACGCTGGAGCTCCTGCTGCTGGTCTCCAGATCACACTTGGAGCAGCAAGAACACCAAGATCCCACATGTCTGCATCAGCCTCGCCTGCAGGGCTTGTTACGTAAATGATTCCTTGGTCTTGTGCATAATACTGTGAGACAGGGGTTCTGGGGAGTGGCCTGAGGATTTTCTAAGCCCCCACCAGCAATCGTATTGCTCAGCCAGATTGGGAACCACTGAGATCAGAGATCAGAGAGTGCCCAGTGTGGGTGGGTCAGGTGGGTTTTCAAACCTTGGTTAAAAGAGGATTTTTCTCACAGCAAGGAAAGGCAGGATGTACATCATCAATTATGAGCTGTGATATTCCCTGTTGATCTCTCCACCATGGGGGTAGAGGCCAGATAGACAATTCAGGATGTGGCTTTCACACAAAGAACACCTCTGAATGCTGCTCTCTGACACTGCTCCACACACTCACTTCTCCCTCACTTCTTGGAGCAAACTATGGAAACCAAATTTCTCTAATGTACACATAAAATAGTATATCTGGTACTGGGGGCTAATTTTATTGTGGGGAAGGCCACAGAACCAGGATGGAAACCACACATTTAGGGAGAGAATCCATAGCCCACCCTGGATCAGGTCTCTCCTAGGAACAACTGCCCCTGCTGCTGAGCACAGACGCCCCTGCTCACACCTCTGACACCCTGGTGCTGGACACTGGACCCTGAGTCTAGGACAGATGTCACTGCTGCACCTGGAAACTGGACATCACCACTGCCACTCAGCCACCTTTACTAAAATGCGTTCTGCACAGTCCCAGCCTCTCTGTGTCACCTCATTCTGGCTCAGAGTCTGGCAGTGACATAGGAGTTAAGAAGACATTATTTAGGCAGGTTGTGAGGGTACGGAAGTCTTAGTAAGGTTTTCCTTTTAATGAAAAGCAGCCCCAAATCATTTTCTTTTCTAACAAAGAGCAGCCTGTAAAATCGAGCTTCAGACATAGACAAGCAAGCTGGAAGCTCTCATGGGTGAATGCGGCAGCTGTGCCAACAGGAGAAGGACACCTGGGACTAGACATGGTCACCATGGCGGCTCCATCTTCCCTTCTATTCACCATCCACATGTACAGTAAGGAGAAGACAACATGGCACCCACCTAGTGGAAAGCCCATTTGCATAATAGGATTAGGGTGGGGCGAACAACGTTTCCCATGCACTATGTAAATGTCACACCTGGTCCAACTAACCTGTGGGCCCTACATAAATCAGACACCATCTCCTCAAGCCTGCCTATAAAATCCGATGCACTTCCATTGCAGGCCAGAATTCCCTTTTGAGTGCTCTTCTCTCTCACAAGAGACAGAGCTGTTCCCCATTGTCTTTCTTTTGCCTATTAAATCTCTGCTCCTAAACTCACTCCTCGTGTGTCAGTGTCCTTCATCTTCTTGGCCCAAGACCACGAACCCTGAGTAATTACCCGAGACAATGAGGCTACTTCAGCAGGTGCTCATCTGACTGGTGGAGCCTAAGACTCATGATCAACTGCAAGGGTGACTGGAGTGTTGTACTCTTCTAGAAAGGGAGGTGGTTTCTGTCTCCTCTCAAAACTTTGCATGTTGTAGGCCAGGCACAGTGGCTCATGCCCGTATTCTCAGTACTTTCGGAGGCCAAGGCAGGTGGATCACCTGAAGTCAGGAGTTAGACCAGCCTGGCCAACATAGTGAAGCCCCATCTCTACTAATAATACAAAATTAGCCAGGCATAGTAGCCCATGCCTGTAATCTCAGCTACTCAGGTGGGTGAAGCAGGAGAATCACTTCATCCTGGGAGGCCAAGATTCCAGTGAGCTGAGACCGTGCCATTGCACTCCAGCCTGGGCAATAAGAGTAAAACTCCACCACACATGCTCACATGCGCATGCACACATGCACGCGCGTGTGCGCGCACACACACACACATACACACTGTACATGTTGTAAACCCAAAATAAACTCCAAAGCCACTCCTCCCAACCATCTTAATGGACACTCTCCTCAGCCAGGGCACTCAACGGTTCACCTGGAAAACTGGCTCAGGCCATCATGGGAAGCAGGTGTTGAACATGCCTCATTATGCCCTCTTCCCTTTTGGAATTCAAGAAAAGCTGACCAGCATTTACCGTCAGCACAGACCTTACGTCTGATCAGAAACATTTCCAATCTATTCTCTCTGAAGCCTGCTGCTTGGAGGCTTCATCTGCATGATAAAATTTTGGTCTCCACAACCTCTTATCATAACCCAGACATTCCTTTCTATTGCCAATGAGAACATTTTTAAATATACCTGTGAGCCAGAAGCACTAACCCCCAACCCCTGCTTGCTTCAAGTTGTCCTGCCTTTCTGGACCAAATCAAGGTATACCTTAAATGTAGTTGATTGATGTCTCATATCTTTCTAAAATGTGTAAAACCAACTTACACCCCAAACACCTTGAGCACATGTTCTCAGGGCCTCCTAAGGGCTGTGTCATGGGCTGTGATCACTCATATTTGGCTCAGAATAAATCTCTCCAAATATTTTACAGAGTTTGACTCTTTTTGTCAACAGTGTAGAATTCTGATATAATAAGAGGGTTCAAGTGCTGAGTGTGAGGGGTGGGAAAAGAATGACAAATTTGGGAGAGAGATCTAAGATGGCCACTTAGCAGGAGCTCAGGACTGTAGCTCCCAGTGAACGTGCAGAGAGCAAGTGGATGCCACAATTTCAGATGAAGTTTTGTTGCCCACGGACTGGGAGATTCCTGGAGGAGGAGCCACATGGGTTGCCAGCGCGACTCTTTTGGCCAGCGCAGCTGTTTTGCCAGCTTCTCGGTGCAGAGTATACAGGACTGGGTGCCATTTTAGCTGGGCTCGGCTGGTCCCATCCCCACAAGGAGAACAGCAATTGGAAGCCCTGAGGAATGAGAGTTTCACAGCAAGCACAGCTGAACCCAGGAAGGCCTAGCTCTGTGGGGGAAGGGGCGTCCGCTGAAGGAAAACTAAGAAACAGAAAAAACTTCATCACCAACAAGCCAGACGTCCACTCAGAGACCTGTGGGGTTCGTTCCCATGTGAGACCCCTCAGAATTGGGCCTCACCGTTTGGTGAGCTTGAGCCCGGACACAGTTTCCCGTTGGAGGCAGTTGAGCTATGGGAAAGTAGGAATTGCAGGTAAGGGAATAATAAAAAGAACTTTGTGAGACTGTGATGTGGCCTGCATGTGGTCTGACAGGACAATGTGTTCAGTTTCTGTATCTGATTTATGACTTTGTTTACCCACTATTGGGTCCTGTGCCTGTTCTTGTGACTGCACAAATATAATGGGTTTATGCCTCTCTGGTGCCTTGCATAGGTCAGTAACTTTTAACTATAGGTTTCCCCACCACCTGTGTGACTTGATTGTACCCAATTATGTATCTGATTTTACTATTGTTCTTATGTGCTGCTTTCATGTATGAGATAATGGTATCTGTTCCTGTTAATGACGTAGGACAAACATATATATACTAACTCTGTGCACAATAAAGCTGCTGTTTAGGCATTGCTGTTTAAGCATTGTTTACTCAGTCCTCCAGACCCCGCTTGCCTGTCTTCTCTTTTTTCCTTGCACTCCCCTATTCAGATTGGGACCCTCTTGTTGTCCAAGAGTCCCCGGCAGACGTGCCGGCCTCTCAGGAACCCAGACCTTCCCACACTCCTCTCCTCACTAACATCTGCATCAACCCAGGTCTCAAGGTCTTCATTAAAGTAGTAGCAGTAGGATCCATAGGCATTGGTGCCTTCTGGGCAGCTGATCTGGGCCTGGGGCAACTCCGTCTGGACCTCTTGGCCTTAAACAGAAGGAACAATTAAGAAAGACCCTCAGAGCAGGGCAAAGGCTGGATGGTGAGGTATGAGCTTCTGAGGTTCCTATACAGGAACAGAAAGATGTAGTTAGTAGGTCATGGATGATTGGTCACTTCTGCCCTCCTTCACCCTGTCTCTTCTCTCTCAAGATGTCTTTACTCAAGACAAGAGCACAAAATTAATAGGCTAATGAAGTGTGTCCCCATTGTCCCTTTTACTTCTGAGGCTCAGGCTTTTTCTGTCTTACAGGACTCAGGCTTCGGCCTTTCTCATTCCTGACTGGTTTCTCTACACACAAAGCTTCTCTCGGTTCCCCATTCCACTAATGACTGTCTACATACAGACATCCCCAAACCCCCATCATGAATAGAGTTAATATGATAAACCAGTGCCAACTGCAGTGGTCACTGATAAAGGCTCATGCTAAGTTTCATCTCTAACTCCCCACTAAGGTAAGGAAGTTTGTGAATGGAATGAGATCAGCAATAAAGATCACTGAACCACACAAAACAACCCTTGGTGTTGACTCTGCTTTTTCCCAAGTGAACCCATATGCATGAGGATGGAGTGAAGGCTTCAGGGTTGGGGTTGTGGGAGGTGTGAGGGAAAAAAAATCTCACCTTGGCTCAGAGTCTGGAACATCAGGCAGGAGATCAGCATGAAGCATACATTGGTCTGAGCCATGCTGAGCAGCAGTGAATCTCTTGCTTAAGGGGCAAATCAGAAATCTCTATAGGAGAACACAAGGAAGAGGGTTTGAGCAGTGAAGAGTAGTGCATAGTTAACTTTCTTATAGCTTCCTCTCTCTGAATTCCTGATGATGGCAGCAAGGTCACCTGTGATACCCATACCCTCAAAATTTCTCTGTACATTTGGAGGTTATACAGATCCTATAACCCAGAAACAGATTCATCTCCTGCTTAGGCTTCATTACTGCTGGGATCTTTTGGTTAGAAAATTATCCTGAAAGTTCCCCAAGATGAAAGAGGAAGAACCCATGTTAGAGTTGCCCTCCTATAATACCCACTTTCTCATTTGCTGGGTCTGAAGTGGCTTGTTGGACCAGGCACTGGTCAGAGGTTTATTTCAAGGTCTGAGAAAAGAGCTGCATAAATTAAGCAAGAGGTCAGGCAAGGATTGAGAATCAGAGGGTCTACTTAGGGCACTGAGATGGAGAGATGCTGGCAACAGAAATAGTTTCTTCCTGGAACACACTGGGAGTGACTACAAATGACATCAATTACCACAAAGATTGGCAAACTGTCCAAGTGCAAATCGGGCTTTGCCCTTCCTCAGCAGCTACCAGGTGCCCAGTTCCTATGACCTTCAGCAGTTCTAGAAAGAGCAGAGGAGTAGGTTTCCTTAACCTCTCTGTAAATATGGAGTCCTTTCTTTGATATTAAGCACAGGTTGGAGTGGAGAAGAGTTGGCAGAGTCCACATGATTAAGCACAATTTGCAAGTTGCTTGGTTTGTTCCTCTATTTCTTTTCTTTTCTCTTCTGTTTTCCTTTTTTTTTTTTTTTTTTTTTTTTAGGCCCTATTCTAACTCTGTCACCCAGGCTGGAGGACAGTGGTGTCATCTCAGCTCACTGCAACCTCTGCCTCCTAGGTTCAAGTGATTCTCCTGCCTCAGCCTCTTGAGTAGCTGGGATTACAGGTGCATGCCACCGTGCCAGACTAATTTTTTGTATTTTTTGTAGAGACGGAGTTTCACCATGTTGGCCAGACTGGTCTCACACTCCTGACCTCAAGCAATCTGCCCGACTTCACCTCTCAAAGTGCTGGAATTACAAGCATAAGCCACCATGCCCTGCCATTCTTCGATTTCTTTTCAAGTTCAGGAACCTCACAAGACCTACTTTAGATGGCAAGCCTTCAGAGTTACATATATGTAAACCAGTATGTCCAGCCAGGTTTTAGTATAAGTAGCTAAGAAGGTGGAAACTGTACAGTGAGCTAATGCTTAAGAAAGCTCAAAGTAGCTGGATATGAGGTTAGTCTTCATTGAAGACTTTGATATGAAATTAACAATCTCTTGGAGTGACGTCACATATGATGTGATGAAATTGAGAATTTAGCAAAATCATTTGAGTATTTAGTGAAATTATCAAAAGAAAAACAATTCAGAATGGAATATTAGGAAATAAAAACTAACCTGAATGTTCACAGAGAGGTGTATCAATTGGCATAAATAAATAATGTATTATAAGGTACTAAACCCATTAAAGCAAATAACCTAGATAATTATCAACATGGCTCTTTCAAAAACATAACGTTGAAGACAAAAATTTCAGTTCCAGGAAGTTATAAACTATTTAATACAATGCATAGATGCTTTAAAAAGTTAGAGATTAATATTGTATGATATTTATTGGTCAATTCACATGTAGTTTAAAGAATAAAAATCTGAAATTCAAGAATACATATAGCCACTTATTTATTTGCATAATTTAGAGTGAGTTTTTAAATCTTTCCTTTATTTTATGAAAGCTAAAAGTTTTAAACAAAGATGAAAAACATTAATACTATTTATTCCAAATGATAACTTTATACACAGTTGTTAAATAGATCCATTTAATTTCTGCATTTACTAAAATGAATTATGCTTTCTAAAAAGCTCATTACCAGGGAAAGATGTCTTTCTTGTTTCTGTAAATAAGAAGTTAAGTAATACTCTATAGAGTCATGAAAGGATACAGTAGGGAGGAATTCAGTATATTTGGTACCATCACAGGTTGATATGGTAAAAAGCAAAGACACAATTAATTAAACAAAAATTAAAACAAGTAAAACATTTTGTGGCATTTCTTAAAAATATAAGAGTTCATCTACATTTCAAGAACACTCCAAACAAGCAATGACTTTCCAGGTATAAAAGATCTGATACTTTATAATGCCTACCAAAATATATTATTGCTAGTGTGATATAAAAGAGAGATGTAAAACAAACAATACTTGAGAGAGTACTCTCATAAAAACCTTTATTGCCCTAAATAGCTCTATACCTGTTGAGATACTTAACCTTTATTGGTTGCATATATGACTGGCCAAATTCCACATCCAAGACCAAAAAAAATTTAGGACATTTACTGGCAGCCACTTTGGTTCCAAAGTGATGCCTTTTTCAAGGAAGCCATGGTTCCTATTTCTTCAATGCTTATCTTATTTTCCTCAGTAAGCCCAGCTTCTTTGTTCTGACTGAGTTTTATGACATTTCCATAAGCTCGTTTAAGTCTTTTTTTTTTTTTTTTTTTGAGATAGAGTATTGCTCTGTTGCCCAGGCTGGAGTGCAGTGGCACAATCTCAGTTCACTGCAACCTCTGCCTCCTGAGTTCAAGCAGTTCTCCTGCCTCAGCCACCCGGGCAGCTGGAACTAAATGCGCAGGCCACCTTGCCCAGATAATTTTTGTATTTTTAGTAGAAACATGGTTTCACCATGCTGGCCAGGCTGGTCTCGAACTCCAGACCTAGTGATCCACATGCCTAGGCCTCCCAAAGTGCTAGGATTACAGGCTTGAGTCACCGCTCCCGGCCCCATTTAAGTCTTTTCTACCAAATTCACTTTGAAAGTCTTCTCATAGATGGAAATCATTACCCTGCACATCTAGTGTTAATGTAGCCTCAAGTAGGGCAATGTCTTAATATGCCTTAATAAGGCTTAGGAAGTTTCTAGGCTATGGCTGATTTTTGGTGTTTTTGGCCATCTCCTCATAGATATTCCCTGCTTCCCACCCTTGTGGTAAAGATTTTACACTTATGATGGAGAGATAATCTCCCTCTGTTTTTGATACTTGGCAGGCATGTGAATACTGCAAACATTAGACCTAAGAGGAAATTCACTGAAGTAGTATCAGGTTCACTGAGGACTTCCATGGTCTCCTTGTGCTCTGCAATGTAAGAAATCCTCCTTACAACTTAGCCTCCTGTGCTTCACAAGAAAGCTCTAGTTTATTTAACACAAGCTTTCACTGCATGTTCTTTATGCCAGGTACTATTCTAAATGTTTTACAAAAAGAACCCACTTAATCCCATGACATTCTGAAAATACAGGTGCTATTTGCAGCCATATTTAAGATATGAAGAAATCGCAGATGAGAAATGACTTAAGTAATTTACTTAATATGAAACAGCTATGTATGGAAGCAAAATCCAAACATAAGCATTAAGTTTTGCTTTAAGGTCATTTAGTTATGTCAACTATCTTTCTGAATTCCCTTGATTTATCTCCACATTCAATCCATCCAGCTTTCCCAGAGTTTTGATTGATTTCACCAAATAACTAAATTAGAAAGAATAAGACATTGTATTTGTTAGCACAACAGGGTAACTATAGAAAAAGATAATTTAATTGAATGTTTTAAAATAATGTAGAAAGTATACCCTGCTGTGATTATTAGGCATTGAATGCTTGTAATAAAATATTGCATGCAACTCATAAATATATACACCTACTGTGTACCCAGAAAATGAAAATAAATAAACAAATAAATAACCACTTGGCAATCATAGTCATACCACAAGCCCCAAAAGAAGAACTTCAAAGGTTAATAAATGTAAGATACCAAGCACCCAATCCTTAACCCATAATTTAATTGGACTTCTATATATACCAGCATGATAATCATGTTTGTGTGTGTGTTTGGCACACAGAGAGCTGTTCTTCACCATCTTTAGCACAGATAGGAGCAAACCTCACCAGAAGTCACACAACAAAAGAGTCAGAAAACGTGAAGTTTTGATGGAATCTTAGATGGTTAGGAAGCAAGTCAGGGTTTCTTTTCCGCTTTCCTCATGTCTCAGCACTTGCCCATGGAAATAGAAGCCACAAAAACACTAAGAAAAGACTAAACTCTTATAGAAAACCATCCATGATCTCTTAAAGTCTTGCATCCCTAAAGAGTTAGAAACCCACATGTTAACAAGATTCCACTTATTTACTTTATTTAATAGGACGGTGAAGTCTAAGAAAAGTGGTAAATTCCTCAAATGCAAAAAGAGAAGCTATTTTCCTTTAGAGCCCTCCTCTATAAAATAAGCATTGAATTTAAATTCCAAGCTGAGGGCAAGGAGAGAAGTTCACAGGCATTGTAAAGGGCACTGACACAAGTTCAGCATTCAGGGGAGCCTCTTCCCGGCAAATCCAGGAATGGTCATCCATGAGGTCCTTTCTCATAAGCGGCTTGGTAAACTCTGCAAGTCGAAGGCAGGCTTTGTCCTTCCACAGCAGTAACCAGATGCCCAGTTCCCATGGCCCTGAGCCGCCCAGGAAGAAGAAGAGACCTTCCAGGAATAGTGATGATGGGTATGAAGGGAGGAACCTTGGGAGGAGGGGCAGTGAGTGAGTGAGACTGGAGCAGGCCCATCTGTGGGACAACGTAGGCAGCAGGACAAGATGTGGAGCATCCTGCTTGGGGCAGTGAGGAAAGGGAGGGACCGAGTTCATGGCATGCTAACGTCACTTACCATGGAGGCTCCTCTCCTGACCAGGCATGTCCCAAAAGGAACCTGTGGAAAGAGAAACTGCAATGGAAGAAGGTCAAGGGTTCTGGGGACTGCACCTTACACCTCACTTCCCCAAATTAATAAATAAACTCTAATGCCTCAAATTAATGAATCAACTCTAATGCCTCTTATCAAATGTTGCCTGACACAATGAGAAGAAAGAGGAGTAGGAGAGTGATGATGGTGATGATGCATTCAGCAAAAACACTGCTGACTTTCTGCTAAGCACATAACAGTGATAATTAAAGCTTAAACTATAATTCCTCTCTGTACTTGCACAATGCCTTCAAATACACTTTCCTAGTCTAGAATATTTCTATTATATTTATATTTTAATTTTTATGCTCTGAGAAATATTTTTACATGTGTTAAATATGTTAACTTAAAAAAAAAACTCTGCATTGAACATAAATAAATACCTTAAGCACCAAAAGGTGAAGTGACTTGCCCAGGCTCTCACAGTAATTACAGAAAGTAGCACAGCCAGAATTTAGGTCCAGTGAATCGGACACCAGGGGCCGTACTCTTTATCTGTGTGTTCTATTGCCCACCTTGCAAAAGCTGTAAAATTCTAAAACAACTGGAAAGAAGGAATGTTGTAAGTAGATGGGATCACATGTGATTAAACTGTCCCTCTCATAAGAGCAGAGTTGTTCAGGGAATTTAAGTATCTGAACCACTATCCAGCAGTGGTGAGAAAAACAATAACTTTAATCTTCTCAGCTCTGTTTCTTCCACCACTTTGCTCTCTGCTTTTTCTGCAGACTCCAGCAGCTATTTGACTCATGGTTATCTTGTAAAAGCTTCCCATCCACAACGTCATCTCCACAGGAAACCTGGAGTGATTGCCATATCCTCCTGCGGGTGTCTACAGTCACACAAGTTTCCTGACCACTATCCCACTTCCTCTGTTTACATACCTCACAGACAGATGAAGTCAAACTCAGTTTTGTGAACACATTGTCTCTACTTTCTAGTCTTTGGGCCAGTTAAATAACCAACTGAGGTTGCTAACCAGGTTTGATTTCTTTTCTTTTCATTTCTTCTTCTTTTTTTTTGTTTTTTAATTTCCTTGGAGGAATTATTCTGGCAAGGATTATTGTCAGCTATCCACTGTAAGCCTATGGGCTGGAAGGCCAAAATTGGTTTGGGAAAAAAATACAACACTTTTGATCTTCAAGATATAAGTAAATTATTCTTTGTAATGAGAAGAGAAAAATATAGTTCAGAGCTCTGACTTACGTGAGGTATGCAAAATTTATCAGGCCCAGAGAGGCATGAGTGTGGAACTTCGATCATGCCCCCTCACACCCATGCCTGGAGTCAACTGTTTAAGGATATTCAGTTCCTGACTAGCTGTCTCACTTCTTATCTTCACATTCGTGATATTTTTTTTACAGAAACTACAATGTATAACCTGTCAATAGCCTTTGTTATTAATGTAAACTGTTGATGAAGAACTTAGAAACTGCCTCTTCTTTTTTCCTTTAAAAACCCACTGATAACTGTTGCTAATTGAAACACATATTCAGGTTAACTTGAATTTTATGCTCTCAGGTTGTAATCCTCAAACTTGGCCCAAATAAACTCTCTATTTATATTAATTTTGCCTAATTTTTCCTTTTTAATTTGACCCTAGGACTAAAGAATTCCTAAACTATAAAACATAAAAAGTGAAATGAATAGCTATGTTCAGAGAACACACCTGGTGAACAGCATTGTCCTTTTTAAATACACAAGCCACATAACTAACAGAAATATAAACTGCTGTAACATATGAGATTGAGGAATAGAAGTGAAATTTGAGAACCAAGACTGAATTTTCTCTCAAGTGAAAGGACATTTTCCTTAAAGGATGAATGACATGACTCCAAGGCAAGGTAAATTCACAAATCTGAACTAAACCCATAATGTATTTCCCGCTATAAAATGACAAAAAGTATAAGATAGGTAACCATATAGCCTTTAAACAAATGCCATTATGCCAATTGAGGAGATGAGTATTAACCAGGGTTCAGATAAATGGAGATATTAAAAGAATCAGAAAAAATTATCAAGTTTGTCCTCTCTAAACTCATGTTGAAATTTAATTGAACACTGTAATCATATTTACATGGACCTTTAAGAAGTGATGGAGCCATGAGGGCTCTGTTCTCATAGTTGAAATTAATACCATTTTAAAATGGCTAATTTATTTCCCTTTTACTTCTTTGTCCTTCAGCATTTTGCCATGTCCTGAAACAGCAAGAAGTCCCTTGAAAGATGCCAGCATCTTGATAATGAACTCTAAGTCTCCAGAACTGTTAGAAAATAACTTTCTGCTTATTATATATCATCCAGTCTCAAGTGTTTTGTTCTATTTGCAGAAAATGGACTAAGATAGCAATTTGTACCATAAGTGGGGTTGTTACTATCAGAACCACCTAAAAATGTGTGTCAGATTTGGAACTCAGTAATGGGCAGAGGGCAGAAGAGCTTAAAGGATCAGACTAGAAAAAGCCTAGATTGCCATTAACAGAGTGCTAAGGGCTGCTCTGGTGAGGGATCAAGGAGAGGAGAGCCATAGGCAAAAACTAAATCATCATGTAGTAGGATAAGCCACAGACGAAACCTCCCATACATCAGATTTAAAGAAGGAAGTGGCGTCTCAAGAACCAAGCTCCCTGACAAAGAAAATCCTAGCCCTTTTAAAACTTACAATTCTAGAAAGTACATGTGAGAGGGTCATGATTGATGAAGTAGGCATGGGGGTATGTGACCAGGTGGGGGTTTGAGCAAGATTGAGCGGGAGCAATGGAGGAAGTTTCCCATATTATGCCTGTGATCTATATGTAGGAATGTGATTAAAGGTGGGGGATTAAGGGTGGGGGGGGATTAATCTTTAACCTCCAGGACTGATCAGTGGTGCCAGCTGACTTTACCACTGACCTCATGCCTGCTATGTCTCAACTTTTACTTCCTCCTCCTCTGAGACAAGATACAGGAAAGAGGGGTCCCTTCTCTCAATCAGTGAGATTACTTAAGTAGTTTTGAAGAGAATAATAGCAATATGATGGTCGAGGTAATTCTGATGAGATTCCAGATGGAAATGCAGAGCATGGTATAGCACAATGACATGAGGGTTATTCTTTTTACTGTGTATCAACAAACATGGCCAAATCGTCCCTGTGTCCCATCATTGTATGAAAGGCAGAATTTAAGAACCACAGGTTACAATATTTGGTGGAAGAAATAGCTAAGTAGCAAATTGTTGAGGGTGCTGCATGACTTTTTAAAACTGTCAATAGTAAAACTTGAGAAAAGAAAAAAAATGAGATAGGAAATGTATGTTGAAAATGAAGCAGGAAGTAAAGATTGGAAAATTCTTAGTCTGGCTATGTCTTAAAGAAAGAAAAGGCATATTCAGAAGAGAAAAACCCAGGGTGTGGCCAAATTTTGATAAGGAGATTAGCATGGCTAGAAGCAAGCCAGCTGCTATTCATCAAAACAGTAAGAGGATGAGCACAGAAACATTCTGGAGATCACTGTTGTTGCCCTTCCATCCCAAGCCCAGAATGCCAATGCCTGAAGAACAGAATTAGATCAAAAGAGGAGTCTCGGGAGCCCTTGGGACCTTGTTGTTCACCACGCAGGCTTCCTTGAGTCTCTGATTCCTGGATTCTTGAGCAGCTCCTTCAAGCCATCTCAGAAATGGCTTAAAGAGGCTCAGATGTGGCTCTGTCCACCACTTCAGAAAGTACAGGGTTTAAGTTTTGATGGTGTCCATAGAGTGCTAATTCTCCACAACTGCTGATTGTAAGAGCTAGATTTCAGAGGATCCAACAGGGAGCCTCAGGGCTCACAGCGAGAATTGACACAGGGGCAAGTCTACCACAGAGTTTACCCACCAGGATAATTCCTAATGAAACATTAGGGGGTGGGTTGCTAGGCAAATAGCTAAATATAAGCAGGAGGGAAGAACTTCGGTGAAAAGGGAAGTTTGAAAAATTTGACACCCCAGAGATTACCTAAAACAGGCATGCTAAATATAAGCAGGAAAGAGAAAATAAAATATCTGTTCTCTATTTTCCTTCAATACATTCTCCTTTTTGGCTAAATCAATCACTTGGCAAAATTCTTCCTCCAATTAAAACTAAAAATCAAAGATTCCTGCATTTCCCAGTAACACCCAGCTTCAGTGAGCTTTGGCCATAATATTCCATCCTATGAGAGCCGCAGCCTCGCGTGTTCCCAGAAAAGCCATGGCGGCCCAAACCCTGCCCTAGTCTGTGCCGATGGTGGGACTTGGAGCCGAAACAGAAAATTCTCAAACCTCAGGATTTAATGTTACTTTTTGGGTAGGGGTTTGGACTTCGTTAGAATCTGTTAATTCTTTTTATTTTCTGCCCCTGTCTTTTGTTAGGGAATTGTCTATCCTATGCTTGTCCCATCATATATTTTAGAGACATAGAATTTGTTCGATTTCACAGCTGGAGGAGAATCTTCCTCAGAATGAATCATAACCTGAGTCTTACATATATCCAATTTTGATGATATTTAGATGAGAATCTAGACCATAGACCTTTAAGATTGTGCTAGAATGAGTTAAGACTGGGAACTGTTGGGTTAAAATGAAAGTACTTTGTATGTGAGAAGTACATGAGTTTTGGGGGTGCCAGAGGCAGGATGCTATAATTTGAATGTTTGTCCCTTCAAAAATCCATGTTGAAATTTAATTCCCACTGTAACAGTGTTAAGAGATGAGACCTTTAAGCGGCAATTAGGCCATGAGGGCTCTAAAGAAAAACTCCCATTTCCTTACACACACACACACACACACACACACACACACACACACATAACTATGATGATAGCACGTGTAAAGGAAAATTTAACTTGTAGAGTAAGTACTGGGTGCTTAATATCTTAAATTGTATTCTTTTTTGATCTCTTCTTATGGGGCCTCTGGCCATGGCCATGATCAACGGGTGGTTATATATTGAAATTAGGCCTCAGAGAGCTAGATTGGTTGAATAGTGCCTGGCATAAAGAGCACAGTTCATGTTAAATAAACTGAAGCTTTCCTGTGAAGCAGAAGAGGCTAATTTGTAAGGAGGTTTCTTTCCATCTGCATGACATAGCAGACCATGGAGAGTTCTTGGTGCCTCGGGTATTTCTTCAGCTCCTTTCCTTTCCAGTCTAAAGTCTGCAGACAGGCTATTATTCATATGCCTGCCAAGAGATTTAAACAAGAGAAAGAGTCTCTCTCTGTCATAAAAATCTGTTAAAAGGTGACAAACAGGGAACAGTTGATAGCAGGTGGCCAATAGCATCAAAAATAAGCTATAGTTTTGAAACTTTCTAAGCCTTATTGAGGTTTATCAAGAAATTGCCCCCACTTGGGGACATATTAACACTAGATGTCCAGTTTACCCCTTTCCACCTATGTGAAGAGTAACAGAGGAAATAGATAGGAAAGGCCTAAAATGAGATTTTTAGAATCTTGCAAAACTAGTTCAGAGGACAGGACCTTCATAATCCTGAGGACAAGGAGATAAATATGGCTTCCTTGACAAAGGCCTCACTTTGGAACCAAAGTGGTTGCCAGTAAATGTCCTCAATTTTACTACCTGCATGTGGAATTTGGCCAGTCACATATGTGAACAATAAGGGTTAGTTATCTAAATGGGCAAATAGGTATTGGGGGCAATAAACATTTTATGAGAGAGTTGTGCCAATTGTTATTTGTTTTAAAAGGCCTTTATGTCAGGCTAGCCACAATGTGTTTTATTATGCATTTGAAAGTATTAGATCTTTTGTACCTGAAAAGTCATTGTCTATTTGAAGTCTTCTTGATGCAAAGAAAAATTCTCATTTAAAAAATACAGCAAATAATTTTTTGTGTTACTTTTAAAATATCAGCCCAACACAGTAGTTCCTCCCTGTAATCCCAACACTTTGGGAGGCTGAGGCAGTCAGACTACTTGAACCCAGGATTTTGAGACCAACCTGGGCAACATAGTAAAACCTTGTCTCTACTGAAAATACAAAAATTAGCCTGGCATGGAGGTGTGAGCCTATACTCCCAGCTACTCAGGAGGCTGACATGGGCGAATGCTTGAGCCCAGGGGCTCAAGACTGAAGTGAGCCATGATAGAGCCACCGCACTCTAGTCTCAGTGACAAAGAGAGATCGTATCTCAAAAATAACGATAATAATTATAAGTGCTTGTTTCATTTTGGTGAGATATACTTGTGGTAATAAGTATACTAGACTTCTTTCTTCTTCATCCCTTTGTAACTCTGCATAATATGATTAAAATTCTTATTTATAGAAAAGAAAACTCACATCTTTCCCTGGTTATAAGCTTTTAAGAAAACATTATTTTTAGAAAATGCTGAAATAAATTGGAATAATTTGATGAGCACTTTTGAACCTATTAGACTAAACAATGTTGATCTCTGTTATCTCTGTTTAAAATTATTATTGTAAAGAAAAAATATATATATAATCTCCAGAAAAACAGTATGAAACTTTTTTGTAAGAATTTTATTATGGATTTATTTAACTTGAAACTACATGTGAATAGATTATCAATATAAATAGTCTTTTAAAAAACATATTTAATATTATTTGTAAATTTTTGCAATTGACTTTGTTAATTCAACACTATGCTTTTGAAATGAGTTCATGTCTAAGCTTATTTAATTTAACTGCTGTTAGTATTTCAAAATATATTATTTAGCCATTTATCCCAATTGATATAACCATCTCTATTTCTGTGGACATTTTCATTAGTTTTTCAACAGAATTTTTAATTCCAGATTTGCTCTTATTCCCTGAATCTGAATGGATATTTAATGGGAATTTCAGTAAGCATTTAATTCTACATCACCTGCTGTAACTTCACAACAACAGAGAGTTGACTTCAAACCAACAACTTTATATTCCACTACTTTGAACTTACTTAGGTATTAGCTCCCTGCAGTTCCTACCTGCTTGGACTTGGAGAACATTGGTGTCATGCTAGTTACTCATGCGCAAATCTTGCTGGAAATGCTGGTTTAAATTTATGTAACTACTAACCCTTGTGATATGATATGGCTCTGTGTCCCCACTCAAATCTCATTTCAAATTATAATCCTTATAATCCCCATGTGTGAAGGAAGGAACCAAGTGGGAGGCTACTGGATCATGGGGGTAGTTTACCCATGCTGTTCTCATGCTAGTGAGTGCATTCTCACAAGATCTGATAGTTTTAAAAGGGGCTCGTCCCCATTCGCTCTCTCTTGCTCACCTGCTGCCATGTAAGACATGCTTTGCTTCCCTTTCACCTCCATGATTATGCCTTCTGAGACCTCCCCAACCTCAGGAAAATCTGTGAGTCAATTAAACCTCTTTTCTTTTTAAGTTACCCAGTCTCTGGTAGTATCTTTATAGCAGTGTGAAAACGGACTAATACACCTTGACTTCTGAAGTAGGTCATGAGAGATTCCTGAGCCTGAAAAGGAATGGGGAAATAACTTAAAGCCACTAGCTAATTGGGCTTAATCATTTGGACTCAGTTGACTCTTCCCCTAACCCTACCCATGTCTAACACCAAAGAAAAAAGGATCCCATATTTACACAGCACAAAGAAATCTACTCTTCTGCTCTTTCTAGGACTGCTAAAGGCCATGGGAACTGGACACCTGGATGCTGTGGAGGAAGGGCAAACAAAGCCTGACATCAACCTGGACAGTTTGCCAACCTGTTTATGGTAAACTGATGTTACTTGTGACTACTTCTAGTGTGTGCCAGGAATAAGCTATTCCTGATGCCAGAATCTCTTACCATCAGTGCCCTCTGTGGGCCTTCTGGCCCTTACTCCTTGCTCCACCCATTGTTAATATCATGGGGTTCTCTCTCAGATCCTGATATAAAGCTCCTACACTGCCTGGCCTGACAAGCCACCTCAAGTAGACAAGACACTTACCAATAGGTAAGGGGTTATTAGAGGAGAAGGACATGTCTAACATGGGATTTTCTCTTTTCATTTTGAGGTAGATACAGGGTGATTTTCTGTATCCCAGTAGTAATGAAGCTTAAGCAAGACCAAAGCTGATCTTGGGTAATTTGGCCTGTATAATTCCCAAACCAAAAGAGAAATATCTGGGACTGTAGCTATCTCAGAGTACCTTCCTGCTCTCAGGAATTCAGAGAGGAGAGGATGTTAGAAAGCTAATAGGTGCTCTGCTTTCTTCTTCAAACTCTCTTCCCTGTGTTCTATAGAGATTGCCGATTTGCTCCTTAAGCAAGAGATTCCCTGCTGCTCAGCATGGCTCAGACCAACTCATGCTTCATGCTGATCTCCTGTCTGATGTTCCTGTCTCTGAGCCAAGGTGAGATTTTCCCTCACACCTCTTACACCAGCCCTGAAGTCTTCCCTCCATCCTCATGCATATGGGTTCACTTGAAAAACAGCAGCATCAACATCAGGGGTTGTTTTCTGTTATCCAGTGATCATTATGCCTGATCTCATCCCATTCAAAAACATCCTCATTTCATTCATGTGTCTGAGGCAGAATTGGATAGGATCACTTATAGATGACCATTGTGGTTGAGTTCATCTGATTGAATATATATGTGATGGCAGTTTGGGGGATGTTTTTATGTAGTCATTGATAGGATGGAGAGCTAAGGTAAATGTTGAGTGCAGGAAAACCAAGAGAAACTTGAGAGAGGTGAAAGCCTGGGTCTTTAAAGGCAGAAACCTGAGCCTCAGAAATAAAAAAGAAAACAAGGACATATTTCTTTAACCTATTTATTGTGTGCTCTTGTCTTGAGCAAAGGAAAGCAGAGCGAAAAGAGATAAGATGCAGGAGGGCAGAAGAGAGCAGTCACCCCAGTGTACACTGTATCAGCATGTTCTTATAAACGAACTTCAGAAGCTCTTGATTCACCTTCCAGCCTTTCCTTGCCCTGACAGTCTTTCTTAATTGACACTTTTTTCCCCCAGGCCAGGAGGCCCAGACAGAGCTGCCTAAAGCCTGAATCAGCTGCCCAGAAGGCACCAATGCCTATAGATCCTACTGCTACTACTTTAATGAAGACCTTGAGACCTGGGTTGATGCAGATGTGAGTGAGGAGAGCAGTGTGGGAAGGGAGGCTCATGAAGGGAGGGGAAGCTGCTAGTTTACAGTGTGTTCAGTGGCTGCAATGAGATAAGACTGATCCCTTCCCTATTCCACCACTGGTCCAAAACTTCCCCAATCTACTTTATCCCATCATTTGACACATCTCCAGCACACAGATGCTGGTGGTCAGTGACAGCATCATCAGGGACATTTCTGTGATGTCCTTTTCTGTTACATCCTCTGAGAGGGTTCAGTATATCCTTCATACCTTCCTCCTCCACTGAGTGCTACATTTTCTTCTCCAACAGCTCTACTGCCAGAACATGCATTCAGGCAACCTGGTGTCTGTGCTTACCCAGGCAGAAGGTGCCTTCGTGGCCTCACTGATTAAGGAGAGTAGCACTGATGACAGCAGTGTCTGGATTGGCCTCCATGATCCCAAAAAGGTCAGTCTGCAGTTTCCTCTATCTCCTTATAAACATGTTTGAGAGGTAAGAGGGGCGTTTAAGGTCTGGCACCTCGAGCACCAATTTGTATCTTTTTTGTTTGTTTAAATAAAAGGAACCTCTTTATAGATCCTATAATGTCTGAGTTGTGAGGTTAAGTGTAGTTAGTTAGAGACATGAGTTGAAGGTTGAATTTTCTGGGCTCATGGGAATTCATGCACAAACTCATTCTGTCTACTTCTAGAAATGCATCTTTATGTACAACTTTTTCCCTACTTTGCTATTGTTTGTCTTGGAAGAGATTCCTCTGTAAACTACATAGAGAAAGAGTAGTGGAGGAGAATCTATTGCTGACGTTTGGAACTATATTGTTAAAGTAAATAATATATCAACAACTACTGTACAGACAATTTTATGCTGGATATGAGAGTTCTGAGCTTCAGAAAAAAAGTCAGGAACTACTCTCTGTAACAGACTTTTATGAGTCTGTATATCAAACTCTGGACACTTATTGTTTGCTGGAAGAGGAGGAGGAATTTGGACATTCCAGAGAAAGAGAAACTTAGAGCAAAAGCAAATGAAATGATATGATATTCATAGTGACAACGATGTTCATTCTTTCCCCTATAGTCTGGCCTGTTTTTGAATGTGCAGAGAGGCCTGGTTGTTCTGTCGATTTTTCAGTGACCACACTCCCTTTTCTGGCCCTTCCCCATCTAGAACCGCCGCTGGCAATGGAGCAGTGGGTCCCTGGTCTCCTACAAATCCTGGGAAACTGGAGCCCCAAGCAGCGCTAATGCTGGCTACTGTGCAAGCCTGACTTCATGCTCAGGTAAGAGGTAGAGAATCTATCATCTTGTTGCCATTTCCCTCCCACTTATCTCTGCGGTTGAACATGGGGACTGAGATAGAGGAAAGGTGTATTTTCATCCAGAAAATAAAGGAGTATTTCCTCTTGTTTCTTGTTCTGAGTCCTAGGTCAAGGAGGGGCTACCCTCCTTCTGATCTTTTCATTCTGACTCTTCTAATTGTACTGTAGGATTCAAGAAATAGAAGGATGAATCTTGTGAGAAGAAGTTCTCCTTTGTTTGCAAGTTCAAAAACTAGAGACAGCTAAAAAATGGACGTCTAGAACTGGTGGTCCTGCAATTACTATGGAGTCAAAAATTAAACAAGACTATGTCTCCAGCTTAGTTCAGGCTGTCTCCTCCCTACTGAGTTTACATCACTGATCTTCAGTACCTTCACCTGTCTCAGTCTCTAGAGCCCTGAACAATAAAAACAAACATATTTTTCTCCATTGTTCTGTCTTCTGCATTTGCTCTTTCTACAGCCCATGACTGAGTAGTTGGGGTGGGAATGATTGTCACACTCCAGAGCTTGCCCTGGCCTATCCACTTTTTAAAACCCTACTCACATTTTATGTATGTCAGACTTATGGACATGTGGTAGCCTTGCTTATGACAAGATAAAGATTTCATCCACAATACATGTTAGCATGAACCTAGTGAGTTACATAAATAATTAAATTGTTGATCCAAACTGATCGTAGTATTTGATATTCTAGAGGAATTCATATAGTTGGGGTCTGAGGGGAATACATCTGTTCTCGGTTATAGCATTTGAAGTCATGACTGAAGTGATAATTCAAGGAGAATTATTAGGTCTACAGTGATGAGTGCATTGGTGGTACATTTTTAGAGGCCAGCAAGCAAAGTTCATTAAATGCTGCTTCCTGAATGAATGAATAACTCACTGATAAATTATGTAAATTAAATATACAGGTGTACTTGTCTCTTTAAATGTCTTAAATCCCAATAAAGTTAAATTCTGAAATATTGCTCTTAGGACTTTCACTAATTAATTCTTCAGGGACACAATTCATCTCCTAACATCAATTGTATCAATAATAATATTAAATGTGATTTGGTAACAAAGGAAACAAATTGTCAGCCTGGATTAAAGTAACAACAATGAAAACAAGATTCAACTATAAGCTATGTATAAGAGACATGAGTTTGATTAAGATACAAATAGCTTGGAAGTAAAAGAATGGAAATAGATATATCTTGCAAACAGAAACCATAAGAATACTGGTTTCTGTACTGTTACCCAGTATAATACCTATGTGACATTGCTGAATTTGAACCTGTCCTAACTCTGCTTATCTTTAAGAAACAGTATACCTGCAGTAAAACCTTTCCTTTGTAACTAGATCAGCTGAGACTAGTTAGAATCAAGATTGCCACCAAAGGAACTCAAAAGACGTCTGGTTCATTATAATCTCATTTCTGTGCTAAATGACACTCCCACTGACACCATGACAGCTGACAATCACCATGACAACAGCCCGAAGAAGCAATAAAAGGACAAAAAGGAAGGCATACTCTGGTTCCAGGAAGTTTACAACCTATTTCCTGAAAAGACGTGAATATTCTTCCCTTTGTTTTTAATGTTCAGTCCTTTCATTAGAGAAACACTATATTTTAACCCCTTCACTCCTCACTAGTGGAGAAGTTGATTTGTGAGTCACACTCTGGCTTCTCAATTCCATGGCCATTGAATAAAGCCTGCAGTGCTTGACACTCACTTTCTGTTTCATGTATTGGCTTTGTGACACCGAATAGGGAAAGACTCCATTTTTGGGGGGACCAGCTTTGTCTGCAATGACACTAATAGCAGACATATTTTACTTTAAAGCAAAAAGTGTTACTTGAGAAGAAAAGGAACATTTTATAATAATAAAGTAGTTAATCCTTCAGGAACATGTCTCAAAATACATGAAACAGACAGAACCCACTGTAGTGTGGCAAAGCTGCTGTAACCAGATTGTGTCTCTGGATTCCTCCTCTCTAGTCAGGGCATATCTGAAAGAAAGGCAGCAGACCCAGTCAGGGGCTTTTAACTCCCATCTCCCTGGAACAGAGCACCTGGGGGGAGGGGCAGCTGTGAGCACTGCTTCAGCCGACTTAAACATTCCTGCCTGCCAGCTCTGAAGGGAGCAATGGATTTCCCAGCACAGTGCTTGAGCTCTGCTAAGGGACAGACTGCCTCCTCAAGTGGGTCCCTGACCCCTATTCCCCCTGACTGGGAAATGCTTCCCAGCAGGGGCCGACAAACACCTCATACATGAGAACTCCAGCTGGCATCTGGCGGGTGCCCCTCTAGGACAAAGCTTCCAGAGGAAGGAGCAGGC
>CAUYQU010029176.1:0-34521 GCA_963574635.1 Cheracebus regulus | reverse complement strand
TGTTGTGTTTTTCAGCTCCATCAGTTCACTTATATTCCTCTCTAAGTTGTCCATTCTTGTTAGCATTTCGTTAAATCTTCTTTCAAGGTTCTTAGTTTCTTTGCATTGGGTTAGAACATGTTCTTTTAGCTCACAGAAGTTTCTTATTATCCACCTAAGTTTCTTACTGTCCACTCCTCAGCAATTGCATAGCATTTCACAGGTTTAAATAAAATATTGGTTGGCTGCTTGTTATTTTCATCCCCTATTCCTTCCTGCCTCCATTGTTAAGCACAATTATTGGCATAAAAGAGGTTTTTAATACCCATTTTTAGACTGCATTCTAGCCGGGGCAATAAAACAAGAATCTCATTCTTTCATCCTCTTTCTCTTTCTGAAGCCTGATTCTGTGAGTTCATCACACTCATCCTCTGTCAGGCCTTGTTCTCTTGCTGATGAGGAGTTGCGATTCCCCTGTAGGAGGAGAGGCATTCTGATTTCAGGTGTTCTCAGCCTTTTTGCACTGGTTTCTTCCCATTTTTGCGGATTTATCCACCTTTGTAATTGCCGACTTTCAGATTGGGTCTCTGAGTGGACGTCCAGCTTGTCGCTTATGAAGTTTTTTCTGTTTCTTAGTTTTCCTTCAGTGGACGCCCCTTCCCCACAGAGCTGGGCCTTCCCGGGTTCAGCTGGGCACCCAGTCCCGTATACTCTGCACCGAGAAGCACCGTGCCGGCATGCCGGCACAACAGCTGCACCAGCCAAAAGAGTCGCGCTAGCGACCCGCGTGGCTCCTTCGCCGGGTATCTCCCAGTTTGTGGGCATCAAAAATTCGTCTGCAATTGCGGCATCCACTTACTCTCTGCGCTTTCACTGGGAGCTACAATCCTGAGCTGCTGCTACATGGCCATCTTGGATCTCTCTCCGCCTGGTTATGAAGTTTTTTCTGTTCCTTAGTTTTCCTTTGGCAGATGCCCGTTCCCCACAGAGCTGGACCTTCCCGGGATCGCTGTGCTTGCTGTGAAACTCTCAGTCCTCAGCACTTCCAGTTGCTGTTTTCCTTGTGGGGATGGGACCAGCCGAGCCCGTGCCTCTGTATACTCCACGCCGAGAAGCGCCGCACTGGGGCACCGGCAAAACAGCCGTGCCAGCCAAAAAGTCGCACTGGCGACCCGTGTGGCTCCTCTGCCGGGAATCTCCCGGTCTGTGGGCAACAAAAATTCGTCGGAAAGTGTGGCATCCACTCATTCTCTGCACTTTCACTGGGAGCTACATTTCTGAGCTGTTGCTAATCGGCCATCTTGGATCTCTCCCTCTTTCATTTTTTTTTTTTTTGAGATGGAGTTTTGCTCTTGTTGCCCAGGATGGAGTGCAGTGGTATGATCTTGGCTCACTGCAACCTCCCCCAGGTTCAAGTGATCTTCCCACCTTAGCAACCCAAGTAGCTGAGACTACAGGCACATGCCACCAGACCCAGCTAATTTTTGTATTTTTAATAGAGAAGGGGTTTCAACCATGTTGACTAGGTTGGTCTCAAACTCTTGACCTCAGTTGATCTACCCGCCTTAGCCTCCCAAAGTGTTGGGATTACAGGCGTGAGCCACTGCACCTGACCCCACTTTGCCCTTCTTTAAACTAGACCCTGGACTTCAGTACCTCAAGAAAAGAAAAAAGAGCTAAAATACAAACTCTTTACTTTTGAGACCCCAAAGGCTCATGTCCCAATCAGTGAAAAACAATTTAAAGAATCAAAGGAAATGACCGCACTAGACAGTTATCTTACAACTTGGTGACTCTAAAAAAAACCTAACCTCACATAAGGTATCATATTTACAAAAAGTAATAATAAAATACATATACAAGCACACATATATACATATGTACACATATATAAAAACACACACACATTTAAAAATATATATAAATATATATACACATATATCTCGGCCAAGTGCAGTGGCTCATGCCTGTAATCACAGCATTTTGGGAGGCCAAGGTGGGTGGATCACAAGGTCAGGAGTTAAAGATCAGCTTGGCCAACATAGTGTAACCCTATCTCTACTAAACCTACAAAAATTAGGTGGGCATGGTAGTGGGTGCCTGTAGTCCCAGCTACTTGGGAGGCAGAGGCAGGAGAATCACTTGAACTCAGGAGGTGGAGATTGCAGTGAGCTGAGATCATGCCACTGCACTCCAGCCTGGGCAACAGAGCTAGATTCCGTCCCCAAAAAAATAAAAATAAAAATAAATAAATATATATATATATATGTATGCATAGCAAATGTTAAGATGTTCTTGAAACAGAGGAATTATAATTATTATTATTACTTTTTTTATTTTTTGAAACACGGTCTTGCCCTGTTGCCCAAGCTGGAGGGCAATGGCACAATCACAGCTCACTGCAACTTTGAACTCCTGGGCTCAAGCAATCCTTCCGCCTCAGCCTCCCAAGTAGTGAGGACTATGAGCCACCATGTCCAATTAACTTTTACATTTTTTTGTAGAGATGGGGTCTCCCTATGTTGTCCAGGCTGGTCTCAAACTCTTGGTCTCAAGTGATCCTCCTGCCTTGGCCTCCCAAAGTGCTGGGATTAGAGGCATAAGCCACCACACCCTACCAGAATAAAGGGATTAAAGGAATTTTATCTAAGCATTTATAAATTTTATAATGAGAAAAAACACTATTGTAAAGTATGCCCACAATTATCACTTGATCTCTAACACTGCTTTCCACTTGGAGACTCTGGTCTTCCTCTTTTCTTTCTTTCTTTTTTTTTTTTAAAGATGGATTCTCACTCTTGCCCAGGCTGGGGAGCAGTGGTACAATCTTAGCTCATTGCAACCTTGGCCTCACAGGTTCAAGCAATTCTCCTGCCTCAGCCTCCCGAGTAGCTGGGATTACAGGTGCATGCCACCACACCTCATTAATTTTTGTATTTTAATAGAGACAGGGTTTCACCATGTGGGCTAGCCTGGTCTCAAACTCCTGACTTCAAATAATCTATCTGCCTCAGCCTCCCAAAGCGCTAGGATTACAGGCATGAGCCACTGTACCTGGCCCTCACTCTTACATTTGTTTTACTGCGTTAATACTTCACTTCACTGTTCTGTGGCATACTAATCATGTATAAATTTGTTTCTGTTACTTTGTATTTGGAGTTATTAAAACGTGAACAGCCACACATCTCCAGCTAAGAAAAAGGAAGAGGGTTAAGACAACAGAAAATGCAACAAATACACCTACCAATGGCATCTAATGGTAGAAATCCAATTTGCCTGCTATGGAAGCCAGCCTCTAAGATGGCCCCAATGACCCTTTCTTCCTGGTATTCACATCCTATGTGGTAGAGTGTACACCTGATGTAGGGCCCTCCCACACTATACCAGCAGAATATGTAACCTACGGAATATGGTAAAGATGATAATGTCACCTTCTGATATTAAGTTATAAAACACACTGACTGTGGCTCTTTCTTGGGCATGGTCTCTCATTCTTAGTTAGATCACTCACTCATGAACAAGCCCATGGAGAGGATCTCCTGGAAAAGAATTGAAGCCTCCTGCCAGCAGCCCCATGAGTGAGCTACTAAGCAAATTCTTCAGCCCTAGTCCATATCTTGACTACAACTTCATGAGAGAACCTCAGCCACTCCCAGATTCCTGACCCTCAGAAACAATGTGAGATAATGTTTAGTTTTAAGTTGCTAAATTTGCTGTAATTTGTTATGGAACAATAAATGACAAACTTTTTTTGGCCAAAAGCAGTACAGTTAGAGAAGACTGTTGGATACACTACCATTATCCAATCTTTGCCATTCTACACAAAGCTCCCTTTACAGGAAAATCAAGAAGACACATACAGGAAAACATGAGTTAATTTTCTTAAAACACGGAAAAAAAAGATATGAAGTCAATTATAACAATCCCTCATTATAAACATTAAAGATTTTTCTTGTTGTATATCTTTTAATTTTTGAATGGTACCTATGAAGACTTTATACTTATTTCTAAAAATAATGTACTATTTTCCACAATTATGAAGAAATGAGCCTTTAACTCTGAATCTGTCCCATAACACTCACCACAAAGTAGCTAGTTTGACTCTTTTTTTTTTTCTTTTTTTTTTGAGACAGCTTTTTGCTCTTGTTGCCCAGGCTGGAGTATAATGGTGCAATCTCAGCTCACTGCAACCTCCGCTTCCCAAGTTCAAGCGATTCTCCTGCCTCAGCCTCCTGAGTAACTGAGATTACAGGCATGTGTCATCACGCCTGGCTAATTTTGTATTTTTAGTAGAGATGGGGTCTTTTCATGTTAGGCTGGTCTCAAACTTCCGACCTCAGGTGATCCACCCGCCTCAGTCTCCCAAAGCGCAGGGATTACAGGTGTGAGCCACCATGCCCCAGTCTAATTTAACTCTTTTATGCAATAGAAATTGAGTTATCCACAGCACATACAGAATGAAATGTGGTATTGATACATAAAACTAACAGCTAAGCTAAAAGCTAAAAACTCATGTAAAACATATTATACATATTTATGTTTCCATAGCCAAAATTTGGCTTATATTTCCAACCTATGTAATTAAAATCAGAAGAAAATGATTATTCATGTTACGACAAAGATCAAATTCTTCTGCTTTATGTCAGTTGTTAAGGTTACCTACAACCCCATGTCAGGGACCTTTTATTTTGAGACAGAGTTTTGCTCTTATTGCCCAGGATGGAGTGCAATGGTGCAATCTCTGCTCACCACAATCTCTGCCTCCCGGGTTCAAGCAATTCTCCTGCCTCAGCCTCCCGAGTAGCTGAATTACAGGCATGCACCACTATGCCTGGCTAATTTTGTATTTTTAGTAGAGACGTGGTTTCTCCATGTTGGTCAGGCTGGTCTCGAACTCCTGACCTTAGGTGATTCGACGGCCTCAGCCTCCCAAAGTGCTGGGATTACAGGCATGAGCCACTGTGCCCAGCCCCACCATTTCTTATATTTTATTTCCCACAGACCCTAAGGAAGACAAAGTATCAAATAACTACTTGCTAATTACAACTAATGGCTAATTTGAAGCTACATAATTTGTAATAAAAGACACATGTATCAGGCTAAGAAGATCACCATTAAGTCATGAACAGATACCATTAAGATAATAAAAATGTAGGCCAGGCGCGGTGGCTTACGCCTGTAATCCCAGCACTTTTGGAGGCTGAGGCAGGCAGATACCTGAGGTCAGGAGTTCGAGACCAGCCTGGGCAACATGGTGAAACTCCATCTCCACTAAAAATACAAAATTAGCCGGGCGTAGTGGCACATGCCTGTGATCCCAGCCACTCGGGAAGCTGAGGCAGGGGAATCACTTGAACTCAGGAGGCAGAGGTTGCGGTGAGCCAAGATCAGACCACTGTACTCCAGCTTGGGGGACAAGAGCGAAATTCCGTCTCAAAAAAAAAAAAAAAGTGGCTGGGCAAGGTGGCTCACGCCTGTAATCCAAGCACTTTGGGAGGCCAAGGTGGGTGGATCACAAGGTCAAGAGATCAAGACCATCCAGGCTAACATGGTGAAAACCCCTCTCTACTAAAAATACAAAAATTAGCTGGGCATGGTGGTGCGCACCTGTAATCCCAGCTATTCAGAAGGCTGAGGCAGGAGAACCACTTGAACCCGGGAGGTGGAGTTGCATTTAATTATAATGCAGCATAACCATATTGAATAGTTTCAAGATTCTATTACTTGTAAAATACTACCTTACATTTTTGCATTTAAGAATACGTTTCTAGACAATCTTTAGCCAAAAAATACTTTTAAAAAGAGAACTGACTTACCCATATGCTCTGTTATCTGGCAGACTGCTATGGGCTCTTACTCCCGGGGGTATGACTCGGACTTCATTGATATAAACCACACATGGAAAACGAACCACATCTATATGAGAACTTTGCTGTAACAACAACAAAAAAGGCCAGGGGAGTGCTTCGAAACATTCTGTAAAATAGTTTTTCTATTCAAATTTTATTCATTCACAATGTCACATATAACCTTAACATTCCGTATCATTAAATATATATTATTTACAATGTTGCATAAACAGATGAACATACCAAGTACCTAGCTAAGTTTCTCGACTTGTGTAGCATTTTCTGCCATGCATTACCTCTGCCTGCTGATGTTCTGCTTAGACTATATAGACATAGTGTCCCTTATCTGAAACCTCTGGAGCCAAATGCCTTTCAGAATCCTGACTTTTTGATTTCTAGAAAGATAATATAATCCAAATACTGCATATTACTTTAGACCCCACCAGTGGCTTCTGCAGTAGCACCCTGTAATCAAACCATTAATATTTCTGCAGCCACACATCAACATTCACACTAAATAAAGATTATAACAAGCACCATATCAGTTGAGATTAGACTGCATGACCAAATGAATTCAGGGCACCGTTTTTTTTATTTTTTGGTGTTTTTTTTTTTTTCCATTTTTGAGTTTCTGAACTAAGAGACTACAAATCTGTACTTAGATTAGCTTATTTTATTAAACTTATATATCAACAAATATCAAGGGATCAGGGAAAGCATTTAGGTACTTAACAGCTGAGATAAACCTGTCCTAAAATTTTTTTTTTAAAAATCACAAACTAAGAGTTTATTTAAAAAACAAACAAACAAAGCAGAGGTGCATGTCTATACACCTAACTGCTCAAGAAGCTGAGGTAGGAGGATCACTTGAGACCAGGAGTTTCAGACTATAGTTGAGCTATGATATGACTGCCTCACTGCACTCCAGCCTGGGTAAGAAAGTGAGACTCCATCTCTGGGGAAAAAAGAAAAACAAACAAAAAAAGAAACAACATAAATTATATCTAGTATATGCTTATCGCTATCATTTGACACAGGATTAGACAAATATAATTCTTGTTTTCAATAATTAAAAAGAATTTTTCTTGTTCTTGGACAATTTTATATCAACTTTTCCTGGTAGTTCAGTAAACTGTCATTACCTAGTGGTCAAAGTTCATCATGAGAAGAATGGCTGACATTATCTGCATCCAGAAAGACTGAGTCTCTCTATAAAGAATATCATGCTTAACAACAAGGAATTTAAGGATTTACAAATAGCCTTTCAAAATCTATTTTGTTTGTATGTAAAAGAGTTTCTGTGTTTCTTGCTACCAGTTCTATTAAATATTTATTTCTAAAAACATATTAAATGTCAACTATGTTCCAAAGTATGCTAGTTCTGAGGCTACAAAGACAAGACATAATCTCTGCCATTAAAAAACAGACGATCTACTGTGGTAGACAAGTAGATAAATTGCCATGATACAGACTCACAAAGGATGCTATGAAAATTCAGAGGGGTATTTAGGTCCCCAGCTCAGACTGTAGGCCAACAAGGGAGAAGGCATGTATTAAAGGAATGCAAATAAGAACTTGGAAGGTTCAAAAAATTGCAAGCCAGGTACCATGGCTCACACCATAATCCTAGCACTTTGGGAAGCTGAGGCAGGAGGATCACTTGAGGACAGGATTCAAGACAGACAGCCTGGGCAACATAGGAAGATCCTGTGTTTACAAAAACTAAAAAATCAGCTGGGCATGGTAGCACATGCCTGTAGTCCCAGCTACTCAGGAGGCTGAGGTGGGAAGATCACTTATGCCCAGGAGGTCGAGGCTACAGTGAGTCACACCACTACACCCCATCCTAAGCAACAAAGCAAGACTCTGTCTTAAAAAAAAAAAAAGGAAAGAAATTGCAAACATTGTTCATCATAGCTAGAGGGCAAAACAGGAGAAGAAAGGAGAGTAGAGTAGCTAAGCACAACCAACAGAATTATAAAAATAAGATTTTCATCCACAGCCAGAAGACACTTCCAAATCTGTATCTCCATCTAGGACCTCTCTCCTGAGCCCAACTGCTACATCCAACTGCCCATTAAGCGTCTCCACTTCAATGTCCCTTGTGCACCAAATTCAACAAATACAAACTGAATTCTCCTACATCTGTGATGGCATTACCAACCATATAATGCCCAAGATGTTATCATCCTTGACTTCTCATTCTCTGTCATCTATATGCTGTATCTATTCAAACACCAAGTCCTACTGATTAAACCTCTTCTGCATTCTGGCTGTCACTTCTTCAGTTCTATATACTACACCACTCCAATATGAATTACGGCAATAGGATCCTAACTGATTTTATACTTCCTTTTTGATTTTTGTTTTTTAAATTTTTATTTCAATCGTTTTTGGGGTACAGGTGGTTGTTTACACGAATAAATTCTTTAATGGTGATTTCTGAGATTTTAGTGCACCCGTCTCCCAAGGAGTATGCACTGTACCCAATGTGTAGTCTTTTATCCCTCATTCCCATCCCAACCTTCCCCCTCCATGTCCCCAAAGTCCATTATATCATTCTCATGCCTTTGCATCCTGCGCTTCTTTCTTGCTTCCCATCGACCCATTCTCCTATTGCAGTATGGTCTTTCTAAACTATAAATGTATCACTCCCCTGATCCTTATTGCTGCCAAGCCAAATTCCTAAGTCTTATAAAGAAGACTAGCTTCTTTATCAATCCAAACTTATATTCCTAGCTTACCATGCTTTTTCCCATCTTCATACCCTCACTCATGATGTTATCTCTGCTTGAAATCTGTCATAGCCCTCTGCCCCAACTCGTTATACAAGTAAAACGATTTCTTGAAAGCTGAGCCAGATCAAATCTAAATAAGTGCCTCTCCCTCAAGTGCCTGAAGTCCTTTATCTAGCTGAATTGTAATTGCCTCTTATCTCTCCCATTAGACAATGTGTTTAAAGAAGACTGACCTATGTCTTAGTTTACTGTATATTAACAGTGCCTAGCATATGCATTTAATAAATGAATTTTTAATAGGCACTTGATTAATGGTTATTGAATTGCGTTTTCAGGGGATTAAAAACAAAGCCTAGAAAAACAGGTTGACAATGGGAAATCACGGAAGGCTCACAATCACCAAAGTAACAGGAATATGAAGAAGACTGGTCAGATTCCACAATTCTGAGCCACATTTATCTTTGGAAGGAGTCATTTTACCTGCATGTTTAAAGGTCGCAGCATAACTGTTTCCCTTCCTTATCCTGCAATTACCTTCTCTTTCTACTCTCTCCTTTAGCTATCACATCTACTGCTACCACTTCCTTTTTCACTTCTGCAGATGAGTTCCTAACTGGTTTCCTACAGTAATTTTTAAGTGACCTTTAAAATAGAGGACTTTCCAGTAACAACCTACTCTCCTAGGACTGTATTTTAACCCAGCAATACCACACTAGAAAGTAATATTAAAGAAATAACTAAAAATGTATAAAACAATTTAGCTTGAAGAATATTACACATCACTATAAAGTCAGAAATCTAAGTATATGAGAATTTAGTACATAAATAATAGCATTATATCCTAGCACTTTGGGAGGCCAAGGCAGGAGGGTCACCTGAGGCCAAGAGTATGAGACCAGCCTGGCAACATAGCAAGACCCCATCTCTACAAAATAAATAAATAAATAAATTAGATGGGGCCGGGCACAGTGGCTCACGCCTGTAATCCTAACACTTTGGGTGGCTAAGGCAGGTGGATCACGAGGTCAGGAAATCGAGAACATCCTGGCCAACATGGTGAAACCCCATCTTCGGCCGGTGTGGTGGCTCATGCCTGTAATCCCAGCACTTTGGGAGGCTGAGGCGGGTGGATCACCTGAGGTCGGGAGCTCAAGACCTGCCCAGCAGGGTGAAACCCCGTCTCCATAAAAAAAAATTAGAAAATGGAAAAGAAAGAAAGAAAAAAGAAACTCCGTCTCTACTAAAAATACAAAAAATTAGCCAGGCGTGGTGGCACGTGCTTGCAGTCCCAGCTACTCAGGAGGCTGAGGCAGGGGAATTGCTTGATCCCAGGAGGTGGAGGTTGCAGTGAGCCGAGATCATGCCACTGCACTCCAGCCTGGTGACAGAGCAAAAAGCAAAACTCCATCTCACAAAATAAAAATTAAAATTAAAAATAAATATATAAATAAATAAAAATTAGACGGGCATGATGGTGGGTGCCTATAGTCCTAGCTAGCCAGGAGACTAGGCAGGAAGATCGCTTAAGCCCAGGTTGAAGTTGTAGTAAGCCATAAGCACACCACTGCACTCCAACCTGGGCAACAGAGCAAGACCCTGTCTCAAAAAATATATATAGCATTACCACTTAAACAATATTACACAGCCAATAAAAAAGGGTATTATACAGAATATCTAAGGAGAGAAACAATATGGTTAGGCGACAGTGATGGGAGAGACTTACTTCTGACTGTATACCCTTTTGTACCTTTTATATCTAGTAATATACCTCATACATGTATCACTAGTCAAAAAAAATTTTTTTTAAATAAGTTTACTTTTAAAATATTATGTAGGTATATTATTTCTTGACTCATAAATATGTACAACACATTGTTAGGTGAAAAAAGAAACCACAAAACAGTATTACAGTATTGGAATATTAACGTGGCCAATAGGTGTATACATTTAAGCATAATACTTACTACAGGATTTGGAAAATGTTAATATAAAGTGAGCTATTAATTACAGCCACAAAACACAAAGTAAAAACTGATTACAATAGGGAGAGATACAGAAAGGAAATTAATTCACTCAAGAGGAATATCAAAATACAACAGCTTTCCACTCATATACTTGTTTACCAAATAATCTTGCTTCAATCTGATTTTAATTTAAACAATTTTTTTCTAATATTATATATGTTAATATTAGAGATTTATTTTGCTTTTTTTTTTTTTAAGATGGGGTTTTGCTATGTTGCCCAGGCTGTCCTCCAACTCCTGGGCTCAAGTGATCCTTTCACTTCAGCCTCCCAGGCTGGGCTACAGGCACACATGCCACCATGCCTGGCTTATCTTGCATTCTTGGTTTGTAATGTTAAATGTTTCATCATTTATGGGAACACTATTCCCTTACCATCAAATTGTCTTTTAATAAGTTTAACTGTTTATCTTCTGAAATCAGTGGATTGGCCTTATAAACGTGTATCAATTCTTTATGTGGAGAAGAGATTACTGGTAAAATAAATACCAGAAAAAGAGAACTGTTAATGGTAGCTAGCAATAAGGATTCCCTGCGTGAAACTAATAAATGTCTCTTCTCCACTAATTACAAATTCCTTTGAAATCAAGGGCAATGGGTTTTGTTCTGACTTGTATTGCCCCTCCTAAAGCCATACCCTCACCTTCAAAAGTGTTTTTCATAAATAACTGTTAAACAGATTCTCAACTTTCTACAGGGCAAATTAATCTGGCCAATTATCCCATTCCCGTCAAACTCACTTCCACACTCTTACCATCATTATTCTCACTAGTCTCTCCTGTCTCTAAACCTAGAATTCTATTATTTTTAATTATCCTATCTCCCGGCCGCGCGAGGTGGCTCAGGCCTGTAATCCTAGCACTTTGGGAGGCCGAGGTGGTTGGATCACCTGAGGTCAGGAGTTCAAGACCAGCCTGGCCATCATGGTGAAACCCCATCTTAAAAAAAAAATTTCCCTATCTCCCTCACACAATCAGCTGCCAACCTGTCAATTCTGTACTTGAAATTTGTATACATCCAAAACTTGTATAAATCCTCTCCTACATAGTTCCACTGGAACATAGCATGGCACTGCTTTAGAGCCAGAAAAATGTGTGATGGTGAATCTTAATCTAGCTATGCTATTTTAGTAAAGATACCTAACCTCGCAGGCTCAGTTTCCTTATCTATAAAATGTATTTGACTACCTTTGAAAACTCAGTAGGGCACTGCAGTGGCTCATGCCTGTAATCTTAGCAGTCTGGGAGGCTAAGGTGGGAGGATCACTTGAGCTCAGGAATTCAAGAACAGCCTGGGCAACATGGCAAAACTCCTCTCTACAAAAATTAGCCAGGCATGGTGACACACAGCTGTAGTTCCAGCCACTAGGGAGGCTGAGATGGGAAGATCAATTGAGCCCTGGTGGGAGAAATCGAAGTGAGCTATGACTACACCTCTGCACTCCAGCTTGGGTGACAGAACACCTAGTCTCAAAAAAAAAAACTGATGGAAGGACCAGAGATGATTTACTTAAGTTATCAAAGCACTGTGCCTGGCACAAATTAAGCATTCAATAAACGTGGAGAAGCAATGATTACTGCCCATCTGCTAACTCACGTTTTCATAACATCTCACTTTTTCTCCCTGATTTTGTCACCTCACCCCTATTTTCTCCGAACCATTTTATGTATTATTGATGAAGTAATCTACCTAATGTATCTTATTAATTGCATAATTTGACTGCTCAAAAACTACCAATTTCCTACAAAATAAAGTCCATAATTCTTCATTGAGCATTCAAGGAGCTCCACGATCTGTCTTTGAGCTAACTGCCTTGGGTGCCACTTCATACTGCTACTTTAAGCATATCCTAACAGATGATGGACTAGTCCAGTAGAATGCCCTCCTTTCCTAACTACAACCGTTAAGTATTACCCCTTTCACCAAAGACCAAGTTCATAAACCAAACACTCTGATGAAGTCTTTCCTGATACACTCAAATGAAAAGTTATTTATCTCTGCCTCTTCTGAAATAGTGTATCCTTTATTTATACCTACAAAGGGAGCTAGTTCTGATACGTCAGATACTGATGGGCATTTTGTAAACAAAGATGATGAACCCCAAGGAATTCACACTGTGCTTCTTTATGTGATCATCACATTCTAACTCAAATCACAATTTTGCAGATCTAATCTCCAATACTGAGTTTTAACTTCTTGAAAACAAACATTTCAATATTTCATATCACCCACAACCCCCTACTTCCTCCTTCAAGACTTGATTTAAATGTGATCTCTACTAAGCCTTCCCCATCACCCTAAAAGAAGGCATTTACCATCTGCCCTATCCTCTCAAGGTACTCAATGTTTACCTAGGAATGAATAAAAGAATAAATATGTGATAAACTAATGAATGCCAATTTTCCTAAATTAGAAAAGTACTAAAGTAATTCAACATGTGTTTCTTTCTCTTTTCTTCTTTTTCTCTTTCTTTCTTTCAAGACAGGGTCTCACTCTGTTGCTCAGGCTGGAGGGCAGTGGTGTAATCTTAGCTCACTGCAGCCTTGACCTCCCAGGTTCAAGCAATCCTCCCACGTCAGCCTCCAGAGTCTCTGGGACAACAAAAGCAAGCCACCACAACTAGTTAATTTTCTTTTGTAGAGATGGGGTTCCACTATGTTGCCCAGGCTGGTCTCAAACCCCTGAACTCAAGCAGTCCTTCTGTTTCAGCCTCCCAAAGTGCTGGATTACAGGCATGAGCCACTGTGACAGGTAATTGTTCTCTATTTCTATACCCATGATAGGTTTGTTCTGATACTGCCTGCATTGTGGGTTTTCTAAATCTTGGCTGGAATGTCAAAGACGTATAGTCATTAAACAAATAGTGCTAACTGATCCACATGAAATGTGAGACCATGAATTAATCGTCAGTAAGAAATGCTAACTCCAAGTTCTCCAACTTTTGACTTTTACAGACCTATAAACCGTTACTTCAGTTAGATCACAGCTGTCAAATTTTTATTTTGCCAAGTAAAGCATTACGATACAACCACTACCCACTATCAACACTATCTCATAAAAGAATGAACATTTTAAACATTTTCCATTCAAATATTTACTGAGCACCTATATTTTGCTAACACTGTACTAGGCACTGGAGATACAGCTGAGAAAAAGAGAAATTATACCGGTCCTCAAAAAGCTTGATACAAGAACACAATTGATAAAAATAGAAGGAAAAAATAATCTCCAAAGAAAGTTCTCTAATTTGATTGAGCTTACATTAAGACAGAGAAACGTGAAGTTTTTTTTTGTTTTTTTTTGTTTTTTCAATTTCTCCATGGACTTCATTCAAGTTCACTTTTGATCTGCTTTCAGGAATCTTAAGTTAACCAGCTATGTTTAATTTACATATTGCAGGACCAACTGTACATTCAGGGGCGCTCAAGCAATTTTGTACAGAAACATTACTCCACAACATTCCACCCCTGACCTCAAAAGACACTATCTGATGATGAGTTTGACTATAATTCTCTCAACCCTCCCCTCTTCGTAGTATTCTCCGTGAATGCATCTCATTCCTAATGTGAAATCTCTCCACGAGACAAGTATTAAAGTTTCAGGCCAAACTGGAGAGCACCGTAATGCTAAACCGAATGAGTGTCACAACTGGGGAACATAACTCCTGACAGAAAAGGAGCGAAAGAGAAAGGATTTAGAAACATCGTGGTTGGGAAACCACGAAGCAACGCAAGCTGCTCGAGTCCGGCAATACTGTCAAACACTTCTGTCAAATCCAAGATCCCTCCCAAACACCACCAGAGGTAAACCTGAGAACCGTGATCCTTCTCAAGGCCCAAACCTGACAGAAAAAATAAAAAATAAAGCCATGCAAGCAGAGAAGCCAACTCGACCAAAGACACCGAGAGCCCTAGTTAAAGCAAGGAAATGAAGGGGCTGCTGCAGCTCTCCCTCAGAGGCGATGCTCACACCGCTCGTGGGAGGGTGTCTGTGTGTGTGAGAGAAATTAAAGAAGCAATCTGCAGAAGGAAAAGTCGAGGACGCCGAATAGTTTTTTTGTAAAGGTCCAAAATAGAGAAGCAGGGTCGGAATCAAGTTGCCAAGCCTTACCTCAGCGCTCGGGTGTTTAAAAGTATCTAAAAATAGCAGCTCCATCGCCGAGTCCACCGCCATGTTTGCCGCGGGCGGGGAACAGGGGGGAGGACTTCCGGGGCAGCGCTCCAGCCTCAGCTACAGAGGCTCTGAAGAGCGAGAAACAGCGGCACTTCCGGCGACCAGAAACCCAGCGCCGCAATCGTCGGCCTATCCCAACGCATCTTGTTGCCAGAAGTTGCCGGCCCCGCCTTTTCCAGCGCAGCGGAGGGCGCCCCCAGAAAGCAGAGTGGGGCGGAGGGAAGCGACAGAGAGACTACGGAGTCTCCAGTGGTTCAAACCCTGTCGTTCCGCCGCGTTACGGAGCCACAGCGGCTCCGAGTGGCAAAGTGCGGTGCCGGGGTTTTGGAGAGGGCGGAGGAGGGGGAGGGAAAGCTGCCAACTATGGATACCAACCCCGCACACCCACCGAAGAGGGTGTCCCACTTTTTCCAGCGCTGGGAGCAAAAAGATACAGTGAGCGAGGTTGAAAAATAGGACATTGATTTAAATAGAAGAAAAGAAACTCGTCTCAACAAAGGAAGAGATTCTTTGTTTTCTTATCAGTAAAATGTGAAAAATCGTACCTAACCCACAGGCTGATTATGAAGAGTAATTGAAATAATTCGAGGAATTGTATAATGTGAAGTACCAGGATCAATAAAACAGGAGGCGGAATGAAAAGTAAGCTTGTTGGGTGTTGATGAGCTTTGGAACAAGATAAACACAGCGGGTTTGGTAGTCTAAATGGCACAAACCCTTAGCAGAGCAACTAGGAAACAGCTTGTAAACTTGCACGTGCCTACCCCCTCTTCTAGGAAAATTCTTGCGCACGTATCTACAATTACAAAAATATGCATGGCAAACTTTATAAGTTGCAAAAGAGCAGGAAACATAAGTGCTATTGACAGTAGTAATAAGTAAACGGTGGCGTATTTATATAATAGAATATAGCTGATAGGAAGAGTAAACTAGTGCTATATGTACCAGCACGAAAATTCAAAAAAGCAGGGTTGCCGGTCGCGTTGGCTCACGCCTATAATGCCAGCACTTTCGGAGGATGAGGAGGATCGCTTGAGCCCAGGAGTTGGAGACCTGCCTGAGCAGTGTAGCAAGACCCGGTTTCTTCACAAAAACGAAGTAAAAAAAGAGAGAGACAAAAATCAAAAGGAAACAAGTTTAACTCCCCTCATCCCAACAACCCTCCACCTTTCAAAAAAAAAAAAAATGGGTTAAGCAAACAGCTTTAGAAATACGCAGTGAAGCCCGTTGCGGTGGCGCGTTCTGTGGTCCCAGCTTCTCAGGAAGCGGAGACAGGCAGATCTCTTAAACCCAGGAGTTGAAGGCCGGTGAGGACACCCATCTCTTAGAAAAGAAAATTCTTTTTAAATAGTGTAAAATGGCATTTATATGGTTAAAAACGTGAAAGAATATAAATATTTAAGAGTGTACATAATGTCATGAAATTATAAAGACATGCATTGGAATGATAATTAAAATTTCAAGATAGTGGCGAACTGGAGGGAGATGTAATGGAGAAGAACAGAAAGGCTTCAAATGAGTAATGTTTTATTATTTAGGTTAGTGTTAGTTTCATACGCATGTCTTACATTATTGTTTGTACCTTCTGGTTATGTCTGAAATATTTAATAATAAATGAATTTTTAAAGTAAATCTCCTATACACACCCTTCCTCGGCCATCCAGTTTCCTCTATTATTAGCTAGCTATAGTTTATCTTCTATTATTTGTTCTTGCACTGGTATTTATTGTTTCTAGTATGCTTCTGTTTTCTGATTCTTGCCTTTTTTAAACCAACAGAATGAAGACACAACTTACTAGAATCTCTGGGACACCTGTAAAGCAGTGTCAAGAGGGAAATTTATAGCAATAAATGCCCACCAGACAAGAGAGGAAAGATCTAAAATCGACACCCTATCATCAAAATGGAAAGAGCTAGAGTAGCAAGATCAAATAAACTCAAAAGCTAGCAGAAGACAGGAAATAACTAAGATCAGAGCAGAACTGAAGGAGATAGAGACACAAAAAAACCCTTCAAAAAGTCAATAAATCCAGGAGCTGGTTTTTTGAAAAGATCAACAAAATAGACAGACCGCTAGCCAGATTAATAAAAAAGAAAAGGGAGAAGAATCAAATAGATGCAATAAAAAATGATAAAGGGGATATCACCACTGATCCCAAAGAATTACTACAACAGCTCTATTCACATAAACCAGTAAACCAGGAAGAAATGGATAAATTCCTAGACACTTGTACTCTACCAAAGTAAACCAGGAGGAAGTTGAAACCCTGAATAGACCACTAACAAGGGCTGAAGTGGAGGCAGCAATCAATAGCCTGCCAACGAAAAGAAGTCCAGGTCCAGATGGGTTCACAGCTGAATTCTACCAGACATACAAAGAGGAGCTGGTTCTATTCCTTCTGAAACTGTATCAAACAACACAAAAGGTGGGAATCCTCCCTAACTCATTTTATGAGACCAACATCATCCTGATACCAAAACCAGGCAGAGACTCAACTAAAAAAGAAAACTTCAGGCCAATATCCATGATGAACATCGACACAAAAATCTTCAATAAAATACTGGCAAACAGATTGCAACAGCACATCAAAAAGCTTATCCAACATGACCAAGTAGGCTTCATCCCAGGGATGCAAGGCTGGTTCAACATATGCAAATCCATAAATGTAATCCATCACATAAACGGACCCAAAGACAAAAACCACATGATTATCTCAATAGATGCAGAGAAGGCCTTCAATAAAATTCAACAGCCCTTCATGCTAAAAACTCTCAATAAACTAAGTATTAACAGAACATATCATAAAATGATAAAAGCTATATATGACAAACCTACAGCCAATATATTGAACGGGCAAAAAAAAGTCTCTTTTGTCTGACATGAGAATAACTACTCCTGCTTGCTTTTGGTTTCCATTTGCATGGAATATCTTTTCCCACCACTTTACCTTAAGTTTATGTGAGTCCTTATGTGTTAGATGAGTCTCTTGAAGACAGCAGATACTTTGTTGCTGGATTTTTATCCATTTCACAGTTCTGTATCTTTTAAGTGGAGCATTTAGGCTATTTACATTCAACGTTAGTATTGAGATGTGAGGTACTGTTCTATTCATCATGCTAGATGAATAGAATAGGGCCAATGGGCTTATGTTCCAGAGGGGATTATGGCTGCTCTGTCACCAGGGAAGTGGAAGAAAACCAGTAGTGATAGGCCTCACTCAGCTCCCATGCAGTTGGCCAGGCAGTCTCCTTCCTGCTGTGTCCCCGCTAACAGCACTGATTTTATCTCCAGGCAGCCAGGCAAGTCAGACCTAGCCCCAGGCTGTAAGTTTCCCCATTGGGAAAACAAGTATGGCTTTCAAGCCATGCCCCACACCACCTGCCTGTACTGTCCAGCATAACTCCTGCTCTCCTATCTGCAGCAGTTTTTGTTTGCCCCTGGATTCTGCTCAAGAGAGTGTGTGCCCAGTCAAAATTATTACAGAGTTCAGTTGGAAGCTTCTTTCACCCTGTGACCCCTCCCAAATTCCACCAACTGCCTTCCCCAAGGGCTCCTATGAGAGGAGGAGCCCTATAATCAGGAATGGCTTCCTTGGGCTTGAGGTGGAGAATGGGAGTGCCTACAAGGCTCTTCCCACTGCTGCTTCTACTTTTATATTTCATGCTAAATCTGTTTCAGCTCTAGGTAAGGTTCAATCCCTCTTCCGTAATCTGGATTTTGAGGTTCTCCAGTGGGGATATGTGTTCGGAGGCAGGTTTTCCGCCTCTCACACTTTGGGAACTCACAGTTTTTCACCTGTCTTGAAGAATTGGCAGCAGCTTGCCACTTCTTTCAAAGCATCTGTGATTTCTTTTGGTTTTCCTGGTAAGCTTCTGCGGTGGTTCCTGGAGCAAAAGTCCATGGTGTGAGTCTCCACACACTGTTCTGTCCATCCAGGTGGGAGCTGCACATCAGCCCTGTCTCCTATCTGCCATCTTCCTTGGTCTTCCTGATATCCTTTTTGACCCAAGAGTAGTGTGAGTTAGCTACTTAAAATTAATAGACTATTTTTAGAGCAGTTTTGTTACTGGAAAAATGGTCCTGATCTGGACCACTTAATATTGTTAAGATGGCAATACTATCCAAAATGATTACAGAGTCATTGCTATCTCTTTCAGAATTTCAGTCGGTTTTTTTTTTTCAGAGATAGAAAAGCTGGTCCTCAAATTCATATGGAATTTTAAGGGGCTTCAAGTAGCCAAAACCGTGTTGAAAATGAAGAACAAAATTGGAGGATTCACACTTCTGATTTCAAAATTTACTACATTTGGGAGGCTGAGGTGGGAGAATCATTTGAATCCAGGAGTTGGAGACCAGCCTGGGCAACATACCAAGATCTCATTTCTGCAAATGTTAAAAAAAAAAAAAAAAAAAAAAAGGCCAGATGCAGTGGCTTATACCTGTAATGCCAGCACTTTGGGAGGCCGAAGTGAGCAGATTGCTTGAGGCCAGGAGTTTGAGACCAGCCTGCCTGACCAACATGACGAAACCTTGTCTCTACTAAAAATACAAAAATTAGCCAGGCATGGCGGCACATACCTGTAATTCTAGCTTCTTGGGAGTCTGAGGCACAAGAATTGCTTGAACTCAGGAGGTGGAGGTTGCAGTAAGCAGAGATTGCACCAGTGCACTCTAGCCTGGGTGACAGAGCAATACCACTCTGTCTCAAAGGAAAGAAAAAAAGAAGAAAGAAAAAAAATTAGCAGGGTGTGGTGGCACACACCTGGAGTCCTAGCTACTCAGGAGACTGAGGGGGAAAAAATATTACAAACCTACCGTACACATACACATTGTATGCATGTATCAAAATATCACATGTAACTCATAAATATGTACAATTATTTTATACCAATAAAAAAAATTATGTACCAATAAAAGGACAGACACAGTGTCTCATGCCTATAATCCCATCACTTTGGGAGGCCAAGACAGGCAGATCACTTGAGCTCAGGAATTCAAGACTCACCTGGGCAACATGGCAAAAGCCTGTCTCTACAAAAAATACAAAAAGTAGCTGGGCATAGTCCTGTGTGCCTGTAGTCCCAATTACTTGGCAGAGTGAGACAGGAAGATCACAAGTGAGATCCCGTCTCAAAAAAAAACTTTAAAGTTTGTGCATCAAATGACACTATCAAGACAGCAAAAATATGATAATTTGATATGGTTTGAATGCTTGTCCCTCCAAAACTCATGCTGAAATTTGGTTGCTGTCATAGAAGTATTAGGAGATGGGACCTTTGGGAGGTGATAGGGCCTTGAGCACTCTGCACTGATGGGTAGGATTAATTTTGGTGTAAAAGGGTGAAGTTGTCCCCTTCTACTTCTTTGCTCTTAAGCCTTCCACCACGTAATGATGCAGAAAGAAGGCCCTCACCAGATGCTGGTGCCTTGATCTTGGACTTCCTGGGCTCTGGAACTGTGAGCCAATAAATTTCTGATTGTTATAAATGAATCACTCTTAGATATTCTGTTATAGCAGCACAAACAGACTAAAACGACAACCTACAGAATGAGAGAAAATATTTACCAATTACATACCTGATTAGGATCTACTCTGTAGAATATAGAAAGAATTCTTACAACTCAACAACAAAAAGACAAACCCTCCAATTTAAAAATGGGCAAAGGACTTGAACAGATATTTTCCAAAGAGGATGTACAAATGACCAACAAGCACATGAAAATATGTTCAATATCTTTAGTCATTAGGGAAAGACAAATCAAAACCACAATGAAGTCAAGTACAGTGGCTCATACCTGTAATTGTAGCCTTTGGGAGGCTGAGGCAGACAGATCACTTGAGGTCAGGAGTTTGAGACCAGCCTGGCCAACATAGTGAAATCCCGTCTCCACTAGAAATACAAAAACTAGTTGGGTTTGGTGGTGCGTGCCTTTAATCTCAACTACTCAGGAGACTAAGGCAGGAGAATCGCTTGAACCCGGAAAGTGGAGGTTGCAGTGAGCCAAGATCAAGCCTCTGCACTTCAGCCTTGGCAACAGAGCAAGACTGTCTCAAAAAAACAAGCAAACAAACAAACCACAATGAGGTACCACTTCATATCCATTAGGATGGCTACAGTTTTTTTTTTAATAAATGCTAGCAAGGACATGGAGAAATTGGAACTCTTGTACATTGCTGGTGGGAATATAAAATGGTGTAGCTACTGTGGAAAGCAGTGTGATGATTCCTCAAAAGTTAAGCATAGAATTACCACATAACCCCAAGTCCGACGGCTAGGTATATACCAAAAGACTTGAAAAGGGTATTTATTTATTTATTAAATGAGGCAGGATCTTGCTCTGTTGCCCAGCCTGGGGTGCAGTGGTATGATCATAATACACTGCAGCCTCGAACTCCTGGGCTCAAGTGATCCTCCCAGCTAAGCCTCTTGAGTAGCTGGGACTACAGGCATATGCCACTATGTCTTGCTAATTTTTAAAATTGTTTAGATTCGGGGGAAGGGGTGTGTCACTGTGTTGCTCAGGCTTGTCTCTAACTCCTAACCAGTTGTTCTGGAAAATTGAATGACCCCAGTTATTTTCCAACTGTTTTTTCAGCCTCAGAAAGCCATGAACACACCTATCTGGGATCCTGTGTATTTCAAAGACAAGCAGAGCTCTGTGGTTCAGTTCCACCATCCGGTACCAAGCCCATACTATGCAGACCATACACCTCACACATGGCCTTTTCCCTTTATATAATTGCTGTGCCATATTTGGCGGATCTAGATTGTCTCAAAGCATGTTCCCTCAAGAAGTCCCATGGAAAAAATGTTTCTATAATCAAAAATCATCTGGAAAATGCTGCAAACCCTATCTCCCTCTTAGAGCTTAACCATGCATGTTGGGGCATAATATAAACTTTTTCCAGCCTGGGGCACAGAATGAGGCTCCACCTCTAAAATAATAAATCAATAAACTCTGAGACGTACACAGAAAAGAAACTTCTCTAACTTTTTAGGTCTTAATTACAAGCAATTGTAGCTTAATCTAAACTTGGTCTTCACTTTATTTCCGTACTCTTGAGGACTAGTGACATCAGCCTTATGAATTATTCTTTTTTTTCTTTCTTCTTTTACTTTTCTTTTTTAAGAGAGAGACAGGGTCTCATTCTGTTGCTCAGGCTGGAGTGCAGTGGCACAATCATAGCTCACTGTAACCCTGAATTCCTAGTCTCAACTAATCCTCCTGCCTCAGCCTCCCTAATAACTAGGACCACAGGCAGATACACCACATCTGGCTAGTGCGTGCGTGTGTGTGTGTGTGTGTGTGTGTGTGTGTGTGTGTGTGTGTGTGTAAAGACAGGGGTCTCACTATGTTGCCCAGTTTGGTCTTGAACTCCTTGGGCTCAAGCAACCCTCCCACCTCAACCTCCCAAAACTTTGAGATTACAGGCATGAGCCACTGTGCCAGGCTGGATTATTCTTTCTTTAAAACTTTTTTTAAAAGCATAAATACAAAGGTTAGGTAGATTTGAAGATGGGGTAGTATGAAGGGAGCTGTCTAAAAGCTTGCTTTTACATAAGAACTTTATGTTACTTGATGAGCAAATATTAATTGGGCTCTTCTCTCTGTCTCTTTTTCTTTCTCCCTCTTTTTCTCCCTTTCCCTAAATCCACTTTCCCGCCTGCATCGGGGAGTCTACTCCTATGTAAATCTTCTGCAGGTTGTGCAGTGGCCTTCATCTGCTCTCCCATCTCCAGCTAGTTTGGCCAAGGCTAGTCACCTGGTACAAGGTGGTGGGGGAGCTCTCGATTGGCCAGCAACTTCTGACGTGCGGCCTGACTGAACAATGAGAGGCTTGAGTGAAATTACTAGCTGGTAACAGGATAGAGGATATAGATAATGGAATGGAGCTGAGGCAAATTAATGGCAAAGGACTCGACAAAAATGGCTGTTGATGATCACCTATGCTGAGATCCCAAAGCTGCCCTGAGTGCAGAAGCAGATTCACTGAAGAAGCCATGTTACGGCTCTTGTTTGAGATAAATGTTTCCTATTGTAAACCTCAAGTCTCTGTTTCTTACAATCAAACCATTCTAAATTGAAACAACTACTAACAAAGTGTTCCTATGAGCTCAGTGGGACATTTCAACCACGTGAAATATGATAATAATCGTAAATGAGTGTTCTTCAACAATAATGTTGCAGAAATAAAATAGAAATATAAGAAAGATGGCTGGGCACAGTGGCTCATGCCTGTAATCCCAGCACCTTGAGGGTCCCAGGCAGGAGGATCTCGAGGCCAGGAGTTGGAGACCAGCCATGGCAACATAGCAGGGCCCTGTCTCTATAAAACATAAAAATTTAAAAATTAGCCAGGCAGAGTGGTGTGCACCTGTAGTCCCAACTACTTCGGAGGCTAAGGAGGGAGAATCACTTGACCCCAAGAGTTCAAGGCTGCTATGAGCCATGATCACTCCACTACACTAAAACCTGGGAAACAGAGTGAGATCTTGTCTCTAAAAAAAAAAAAAATACAGAGTACAAAATACAAGATACAGATTTAACCAATTCATTGCCCGGCTTAAATATAGAGTTTAAGAGTGTGCATTTAAGAAACTTCTTATGTGTTTAGAATCCTTGAGTGTTTTATTTTGCTTTAATTTTGGTCTTCAGATTCAAAGTGCTTTCTTATGCTTCTATGCTTTTAATCATGTTTTTTTTTCCCTCTCTTTGAAATGCCCTTGTCTCCTCTTTGCCAGCTGTCTATTCATCTTTCAAGACTTGGAAAAACTTTCCTGTTCACCACACCCAATACGAGATAGGGGTTCCTGTATGCTATGACTATATATTTTATCCTGTCACTTATTTTTGTATTATAATTAACCTTTCCTCTAGAAACTGCAAACCCTTTGAAGGAAGAGACTACATCATTTTTATGGTTGTATTCCCTCACCTAATAGTAGCTAGATATGATAGGCTCTCTCTTTATGTATTTGTTGAATGAGTGAATAAATGAGAATTGACATGGCAGTGACTCCTTATGGAAATTGAATTTGTTGTTTTTGTGTGTGGGGGGGTGTTTTTGTGGTTCCTTGGTTCGTTGTTTTTTGAGACAGGGTGTCCCTCTGTCGCCTAGGCTGGAGAGCAGTGGTGTGATCCTGGCTTACTGCAGCCTTGATCTCCCAGTTTCAAGTGATCCTCCCACATCTGCCTTCCAAGTAGCTGGGACTACTGGTACAGCCACACGCCTGGCTAATTTTTGTACTTTTTGTAGAGATGGGGTCTCACCATGTCGCCTAGGCTGGTCTTGTACTACTGAATTCAAGCAATCCACCCACCTCAGCCTCCCAAAGGGCTGGGATTATATGCATGAGCTGCCTTGCCCAGCCTGGAAAGGAATTTGAACTAAATAGTTTCTGAAGGATACATAAGATTTAAGATGGTCAGAGAAGAGAATAGAGAGCTCAACACGTTCAAGAGCATAACAGTTTGAGCCAAGGCAGAAAGCCTAGTATGTGCAGTGAGTAGATGAGTTTAAATGAAGCTGCTAAAGACAAAATGGAAGGGGCCAGTTGAGGTCAGAGGGAGGAAGCCTTGAATCACACTGTAAAATTTGTCTTGGAACCTCAGCATGAACTACAGAATTGAAACTGGCACTGGCCGGGTGCAGTGGCTCACACCTGTAATCCCATCACTTAGGGAGGCTGAGATGGGCAGATCACTCGAGGTCAGGAGTTCAAGACCAGCCTGGCCAACATGGTGAAACCTGGTCTCTACCAAATAATACAAAAATGGTTTGGAATGGTGGCACACACCTGCAGTCCCAGCTACTCAGGAGGCTGAGGGGGGAGAATCACTTGAACCTGGGAGGCAGAGGTTGCAGTGAGCCAAGATCGTGCCACTGCACTCCAGCCTGGGTGACAGAGTGAGACTTTGTCTCAAAAACAAAAACTCAAAAGAAAAGAGAAAAGAGGCCAGGCATGGTGGCTCATGCCTGTAATCCCAACACTTTGGGAGGCCAAGGCAGGCGGATCATCTGAGGTCGAGAGTTCGAGACCATCCTGGCCAACATGGCAAAACCCCATCTCTACTAAAAATACAAAAATTAGCCAGGCATGGTGGCATGCACCTGTAATCCCAGCTGCTTGGGAGGCTGAGGCAGCTTGAACCTGGGAGGCAGAGGTTGCAGTGAGCCAAGATTGTGTCACTGCACTCCAGCCTGGGCAACAGAGAGACTCCATCTTAAAATAAATAAATTATTTAATTTAATTTTTTTTTAAAGGAACCAAATATTGACCATTTTGAAAGAAGAATAAAATTAAAGAAAAGATTTATAGAAAGATTACTCTTCCCATGGTGGTTATGATTAATTGAAATAAGAGACTAGGAGCAAAGAGGTCATTAAGAAAGTTATTAAGATAATTCATAGGAAGGGGTTAAAAGTTTGGATTTGGATTTTTGACAGTAGAAATGGAAAAGAAAGGAATGAGAAGACACATTTTAAAGAAAGAAGTTACAAAATTTCGGTTAAATAATGGTCTCTAATGATTAGCTTGAGCATGTAGAACTTGGTGTTCACTGATTATTTGACACTCTAAAATTCTGGTTCATACCCATGACAGAAATAAAGGGTGAACAAGATAACGAATTTTAAAATTCAGCTCTTTTGATAAAGTTCATTGTTAATTTTTTTAAGAAATGAGGCTTTCGGCCAGGCACGGTGGCCCACACCTGTAATCTCAGCACTTTGGGAGGCCAAAGCAGGCGGATCGCCTGAGGTCAGGAGTTCAAGACTAGCCTAGTCAACATGGCAAAACTCTTTCTCTACTAAAAATAAAAAAAAAAAAAAAAAAAAAAAGCCAGGCATGGTGGTGCAGGCCTGTAGTCCCAGCTACTCAGGAGGCTGAGGCAGGAGAATCACTTGAACCCAGGTGGCAGAGGTTGCAGTAAACTGAGATCATGCCACTGTACTCCAGCCTGGGCAGAAAGACTTTTTTTTTTTTTTTTTATAGAGACGGTGTTTCACCATGTTGGCCAAGCTGGTCTTGAACTCCGGGCCTCAAGTGATCCACCGACGTCAGCCTCCCAAAATGCTGGGATTACAGGCATGAGCCACCTTGCCCAGCCAAGATTTCCATCTTTAAAAAAAAAAAAAGTAAATGAGGCTTTCAAAAGTCATGTTGAAACTTTACAGTGAGACTCAATTTCACACACACAAAAAAAAATTAGCCAGGTGCAGTGATGTGCACCTGTAGTCCCAGCTACTTAGGGGGCTGAGCTGGGAGGACTACTTGAGCTGCAGTGAACTATGATCTCACCAGTGCACTCCAGCCTGGGCAAGAGAGGGAGACTTTGTTTTAAACAAACAAAAAAAAAAAGGGAAAAGAAAAGGACATTTAGATGCTTTATTAGTACAAGGCCAGAAATAAAAATCTCAGGCAATTTCAAGGCCCAGTTGCAATCTACTGCCACCTGCTGGGCAGTCCATTGGAGGCTGGAGGGGAAGTGTATACTTTATTGATTGGTAAACCTATTATAGAAACTGATAATTAGTTTTATAAGGTCATCTCTTCTTTCTGATCTTTACTATAAACTGGAATTGCTGTATCACTACCAGATCATGGGCCCTGTAGCTTTATGACTAACTGATCAAGCTTGATGCCTTATCCCATTTTAATTCTACTACTTAGTGAGTGGTTTTAGAATTTCCTTAGGTGAGAATTTCTTCACTTCTTAGGTTAAAACAGCAGCCAGGTGCGGTGTCTCATGCCTGTAATCCCAGAACTTTGAGGGACTGAGATAGGAGGATCACTGGAGCCCAGGAATTTGAGACCAGCCTGGACAACAAAGCAAGACTCCATCTCTACCAAAAGAAAAAAAAAAAATACTCTGGGCACGGAGGCTCACTCCTGTAATCCCAGCACTTTGGGAGGCCAAGGCAGGTGGATCATGTCAAGTCAGGTGTTCAAGACCAGCCTGGCCAACATGGTGAAATCCCGCCTCCTAAAAATACAAAATTAGCTGGGCGTGGTGGTGCATACCTGTAATCCCAGCTACTCGGGAGGCTGAGGCAGGAGAATCACTTGAACCTGGGAGGCAGAGGTTGCAGTGAGTGAGAGCATACCATTGCACTCCAGCCTGGGCAACAGAGCAAGACTCTGATTTAAAAAAAAAAAAAAAAAGCCTGACATGGTGGCATGCACCTGCAGTGTAGCCTGGGTGACAGAGCAAGACTCTGTAAAAAGAAAAAATTAAAAAACCCACAGCAAAACTTTGCTAGTTGTTTTTACAAGGATGCTGTAAGAAACACCAGCAACACCAAATGCTGGTGAGGATATGGGGCAACAGGCACTCTCATTAATTGCTGGTGGAAACACAAAATGGTACAATCATTTTGGAAGACAATTTGGAATTTTCTTACAAAATTAAACATACTCTTTCTGTACAATCCAATATTCATGCTCCTTAGTATTCACCCAAAGGAGTTTAAAATTCATGTCCACATAAAACCTGCAGATGAATGTTTATAGCAGCTTTATTCATATTGCCAAAACTTGGAAGCAACAGAGATATTCTTCAGTAGGCGAATGGAAAATATACTGTTATATCTAGGCAATAGAATATTACTCGAAACTAAAAAGAAAGTATTAAGCCATAAAAAGACATGAAAAAACTTTGATTCATATTTCTTTTTTTGTTTTGTTTTTTGGAGACAGAGATTCACTCTTGCAGCTCAGGCTGGAGTGCAATGGTGCAATCTCAGCTCACTGTAACCTCCAACCTCCCAGGTTCAAGTGATTCTCCTGCCTCAGCCTCCTGAGTAACTGGGATTACAGGCACCCCCCACCATGCCCAGCTAAGTTTTGTATTTTTAGTAGAGACAGGATTTCACCACATGGGCCAGGCTGGTCCCAAACTCCTGACCTCAGCCTCCCAAAGTACTCAGATTACAGGCGTGAACTACTGTGCCCAGCCTTGATTCATATTTCTAAGTAAAATAAGCCAATCTGTAAAGGCTGCATATGGTATGAATCCAATTACATGACATCCTGAGACACTAACGGCCCTCCTAGACAGGAGGCTCGAGAGAGTGATGGGGCTAAAGCCTGAAACCATGCAATGTCTGGGGTTTCCTCTGCTTTTTCAACTCATAATCTTGTTCAGCCTTTGTTTCTGTGATTGATATGGACTAGAAGACCTTATAGTGACTCTTGCTTTGAGCATTTTAGCAACAACGTGAATATCTCTGTCCTCAAATTCCCATTTCCCATGTTCTTTAAGCAGACAAGAAGCCTGTTTTTCAGCTAACTGACAAAGGGTGCTGGACTTCCTATTCCCTTCGAATATGACCTTGAAGGACTTGATACATGTTGGGAAGGGCAAGGAAAGGACTAGAGAAATGGAGGCCACAGGAGGAAATGAGAAGAAGCAAGAGGAATACTCATGGAAAGCCTTTGTAAAGTGAAAATAAATCAGGGGGCCCCAAAATCACTAAGCTAAAGTGAAAAGTCAAGCTGGGAACTGTTTAGGGCAAGCCTGCCTCCCATTCTATTCAAAGTCACCCCTCTGCTTACTGAGATAAATGCATATCTGATTGCCTCCTTTGGGAAGGCTAATCAGAAACTTTAAAAGGCTGGGTGCAATGGCTCACACCTGTAATCCCAGCACTTTAGGAGGACAAGGCAGGTGGATCACTTGAGGTCAGGTGTTCATGACCAGCCTAGCCCATCTCTACTAAAATTGGCCAATATTGGCCCATCTCTACTAAAAATACAAAAATTAGACAGGTGTGATGGTGCGCACCTATAATCCCGGCTACTCGGGAGGCTGAGACAGGAAAATTACTTGAAGCTGGAAGGCAGAGGCTCAGTGAGCCAAGATCACGCCACTGCACTGCACTCCAGGCTGGGGGAAAGAGTGACACCCTGTCTAAAACAAACAGACAAACAAAAAAGAAACCCAAAATAATGCAACCGTTTGTCTCTTACCTACCTATGACCTGGAAGCCCCCTCTCTACTTCAAGTTGTCCCGTCTTTTCTGGACAGAACCAGTGTTCATCTTACATATGTTGATTGACGTCTCATGTCTCCCTCAAACTGCTCTGACCACCTTGGACACATGTTGTCAGGACCTTCTGAGGCTGTGTCACATGCACGTCCTCAACCTTGGCAAAATAAACTTTCTAAATTAACTGAGACCTGTCTCAGATTTTCAGGGTTCACAATAATAATCTAACCTGTTATAGGACTGCATATGATCCTTTGTTCTTTTCCTGACTTCACAAACTAGCTTTCTCCTAATTCTCCCCATTTTGACACCTTGGTCTTAGTTGTACTTTCATACGAAACTCTAATTTCACACTAAACTGGTTTCATGAGCTCTTCAAAACATATTGCAACAGATCAATCAACAAGTATTTATTGTGTATATACCATGTGCCCAGCAAGGTATATAATCTTTTATAGGCAATGACAGCTGCAGATTTCCTTATTTCCTGTACTGAGTGTTACTTAGTTGATAGGCCATCTGGCTTCAGTTTTTTGTTTTTTTTTTAGTTGCAATGATTGAAAACAATGCTTTAAAAATATTTATTTCATTGAGATATTATCTCACATCAGTTAGAATGGCAATCATTAAAAAATCCAGGGACAAGAGATGATCCAAGATGACCAAATAGGAACAGCTCTGCAGTGCAGTTCCCAGCAAGAATGCAGAGGGTGAGTGATCACCACATTTCCAAATGAATTTTTACTGCCCATAGACCAGGAGATTCCCGGGCAGAAAAGTGCCACGAGTCTCCAGCACGGCTGTTTCAGCCGGTGCAGCAGGTCTCCACACAAAAACTCACAGAAATCTGGGTGGCCATTTCAACTGGCACCTGGAACACCTGGGAGACAGAGTTGCCCATTCAACTGAAAAAAAGGGGGCTGAAACAGGGAGCCAGGTGATCTGGCTTGTCCAGTCTCACCCCTACAAAGATCAGCAATCTGAAACACTCTGGATTGAGAGTTTTCATAGCAAGCCAGCTGGACCTAGGACAGTCCAGCTCTGTGTGGGGAAGGGCATCCACCATTACCAAGGCAGTCCACCACTACCAAGGCAGTCCATCATTACTGAGGCAATCCACCATACCGAGGCAGTCTGCCATTACCGAGGCAATCCGCCATTACCGGGGCAGTCCGCCATCACAGAGACAGTCCTCCACTACTGAGGCAGACTGCCATTACTGAGGCAGTTCTACCTATACCTCTATAAACAAAACCACAAGGAAGTTCACACAGCAGCTGGGCAGAGCCCACGGCAGCTCAGTAATGCCTCTGCTCGCAGACTGTGACTAGGCTACCTCCTCGCTGGGCAGAGCAGCTCTGAAAAAAGGCAGCAGCATGTCAGGAACTTATAAATAAAGCCCCACCTTCCCAGGACAGAGCACCTGGGAAAAAAAGGTGGTTATGAGTTCCGCTGCAGCAAACTTAAATGTACCTGCACAGCAGTTCTGAATGGAACAACGGAGTTCACAGCTCAGCACCTGAGCTCCTATAAGGGACAGACTGTCACCTCAAGCAGCTCCCTGACCCCCATATATCCAACGCGACACCTCATAAAGCAGCACTCAGGCTGACATCTGGTGGGTATCCGTCTGGGACAAAGAGAGCATAAGAAGAAACTGGACGCAACCATAATTGTTCTGCAGCCACTGCAGGTGATCCCCAAGCAAGCAGGGTCTGGAGTGGACCTCCAGCAGTCCTAGAGCAGAGGGGCCTGACTGTTAGAAGGAAAACTAAAAAACAGAAAGACATAACTTCATCATTAACAAAAAGGACGTCCACTCAGAGATTCCATCTGAAAGTCAGCAACTACAAAGAACACAGGTAGATAAATCCACAAAGATGGGAAGAAACCAGTGCAAAAAGAATGAAAACACCCAAAACCAGAACACCTCTCCTCCTCCAAGGGATCACAAGTCCTCACCAGCAAGGGAACAAAGCTGGATGGAGAATGAGTCTGATGAATTGACAGAAATGGGCTTCAAAAAGTGGGTAATAACAAACTTCTCTGAGCTAAAAGAACATGTTCTAACCCAATGCAAAGAAACTAAGAACCTTGAAAAAAGGTTTGACAAAATGCTAACAAGAATAAATAGCTTAGAGAAGAATATAAATGAATTGATGGAGCTGAAAAACACAACACGAGAACTTCACGAAGCATACACAAGTTTCAGTAGCCGAACTGACCAAGGAGAAGAAAGGATATCAGAGATTGAAGATAAACACAATGAAATAAAATGAGAAGGCAGGATTAGAGAAAAAAGAGTAAAAAGAAGTGAACAAAGCCTCCAAGACATGCGGGATTATGTCAAAAGACCTACTCAACATTTGATAGGTGTACCTGAATGTGACAGAGAGAATGAATACAAGCTGGAAAACACTCTTCAGGTTATTATGCAGGAGAACTTCCCCAACCTAGCAAGGCAGGCCAATATTCAAGTCTGGGAAATACAGAGAACACCACAGATATTCCTCAAGAAGAGCAACCCCAAGACACATAATCGTCAGATTCACCAGGGTTGAAATGAAGGAGAAAATGCTAAGGGCAGCCAGAGAGAAAGTTCAGGTTACCCACAAAGGGAAGCCCAGTAGACTCACAGAGGATCTCTCAGCAGAAACCCTACAAGCCAGAAGAGAGTGGGGGCCAATATTCAACATCCTTAAAGAAAAGAACTTTGAGCCTAGAATTTCATATCCAGCCAAAATAAGCTTCATAAGCAAAGGAGAAATAAAATCTTTTACAAACAAGCAATTGCTCAGAGATTTCATTAGCACCAGGCCTGCCTTACAAGAGCTCCTGAAAGAAGCACTAAACATAGGAAGGAACAACCAGTACCAGCCACTCCAAAAACATACCAAATGGGGATTTTCCACTCTGGGTTCCCCTCCCACAACAGTGTGGGAGCTGTCAAAAAAAAGAAAAAGAAAAAAAAAGAGAGAGAAAAAGAAACATACCAAATGGTAAAGAGCATCCACATAAGGAAGAAACTGTGTCAATTAATGGGCAAAACAACCAGCTAGCATCAAAATCGCAGGATCAAATTTACATATAACAATATTAACCCTAAATGTAAATGGGCTAAATGCCCCAATCAAAAGACACAGACTGGCAAACTGGAAAAAAGTCAAAACCCATTGGTGTGCTGTATCCAGAAAACCATCTCATATGAAAGGATACACAAGGCTCAAAATAAAAGGATGGAGGAATATTTACCAAGCAAATGGAGAGCAAAAAAAGTAGGAGTTGCAATCTTAGTCTCTGATAAAATAGACTTTAAACCAACAGAGTTCAAAAGAGACAAAGAAGGGCATTACATAATGGTAAATGGATCAATGCAACAAGAAGAGCTAATGATCCTAAACATATATACGCCCAATACAGGAGCACACAGGTACATAAAGCAAGTTCTTAAGGACTTACAAAGAGACTTGGGTTCCCACACAAAAATAGTGGGAGACTTAAACACTCCACTGTCAATATTAGACAGATCAACGAGACAGAAAATTAACAAGGATATCCAGGACTTGAACTCAGATCTGGACCAAGCAAACCTAATAGACATCTACAGAACTCTCCACTCCAAATCCACAGAATATACTTCTCAGCACCACATCATACCTACTCTAAAATTGACCACATAATTGGAAGTCAGTCACTCCTCAGCAAATGCAAAAGAAAGGAAATCACAACAGTCTCTGAGACCACGGTGCAATCAAATTAGAACTCAGGATTAAGAAATTAACTCAGAACTGCACAACCTCATGAAAACTGAACAACTGGCTCTTGAATGTTGACTAGATAAACAATGAAATGAAGGCAGAAATAAAGATGTTCTTCAAAACCAATGAGAATGAAGACACAATGTACCAGCATCTCTGGGACACATTTAAAGCAGTGTCTGGAGGAAAATTTATAGCAATAAATGTCCACATGAGAAGCAAGGAAAGATCTAAAATTGACACCCTATCATCAAAATTGAAAGAGATAGAGGAGCAAGATCAAATAAACTCAAAAGCTAGCAGAAGACAAGAAATAACTAAGATCAGAGCAGAACTGAAGTAGACAGAGACCCCCCCAAAAAAAACTCTCAAAAAATTAATAAATCCAGGAGCTGGATTTTTTAAAAGACCAACAAAATAGATAGACCACTAGCCACATTAATAAAAAATAAAAGAGAGAAGAATCAAAGAGATACAATAAAAAGCAATAAAGGGGATATCACCACTGATTCCACAGAAATACAAACTACAATCAGATATTACTATAAACAATTCTATACACATAAACCAGTAAACTTTTAAGAAATGGATAAATTCCTGGACACTTGCACCCTCTGAAGCCTAAACCAGGAAGAAGCCAAACCCCTGAATAGACCAATAACAAGGGCTGAAGTTAATTAATAGTCTACCAACCAAAAAAAGCCCAGGTCCAGATGGGTTCACAGCCTAATTCTACCAGACATACAAAGAAGAGCTGATACCACTCCTTCTTAAAGTATTCCAAACAATCCAAAAAGTGGGAATCCTTCCCAAATCATTTTATGAGACCAACATCATCCTGATACCAAAACCCGGCAGAGCTCAACAAGAAAAGAAAACTTCAGGCCAATATCCATGATGAACATAGATGCAAAAGTCTTCAATAAAATACTGGCAAACTGATTGCAACAGCACATCAAAAAGCTTATCCATCATGATCAAGTAGGCTTCATCCTGAGGATGCAAGGCTGGTTCAACATACACAAGTCTATAAATGTAATTCACCACATAAACAGAACCAAAGACAAAAACCACATGATTATCTCAATAGATACAGAGAAGGCCTTTGACAAAATTCAACAGCACTTTATGCTAAAAACTCTCAATAAACTAGGTATCAATGGAACATATCTCAAAATAATAAAAGCTATTTATGATGAACCCACAGCCAACATCATACTGAATGGGCAAAAACTGGAAGCATCCCCTTTGAAATCTGGCACCAGACAAGGATGCCCTCTCTCACCACTCCTATTCAATATAGTATTGGAAGTTCTAGCTAGAGCAATGAGGCAAGAAAAAGAAATAAAGGGTATTCAATTAGGAAAGGAGGAAGTCAAATTGTCTCTATTTGCAGATGACATGATTGTATATTTGGAAGACCCTATCGTCTCAGCCCAAAATCTCCTGAAACTGATAAGCAACTTCATCAAAGTGTCAGGATACAAAATCAGTGCACAGAAATCACAAGCATTCCTATACACCAATAACAGACTTAAAGAGAGCCAAATCAAGAATGAACTGCCATTCACAATTGCGACAAAGAAAATAAAATACCTATGAATACAACTAACAAAGGATGTAAAGGATCTCTTCAAGGAGAACTACAAACCACTGCTCAAGGAAATAAGAGAGGACACAAACAGATGGAGAAACATTCCATGCTCATGGTTAGGAGGAATCAATATCATGAAAATGGCCATATTGCCCAAAGTAATTTATAGATTCAACACTATCCTCATCAAGCTACATATGACCCTCTTCACAGAACTGGAAAAAACCACCTTAAACTTCATATGGAACCAAAAGAGAGCCCACATAGCCAAGTCAATCCTAAGCAAAAAGAACAAAGCTGGAGGCATCATGCTGCCTGACTTCAAACCATACTACAAGGCTACAGTAATCAAAACAGCATGGTACTGGTACCAAAACAGAGATACAGACCAAAGGAACAGAGCAGAGGCATCAG
>CAUYQU010029174.1:0-24622 GCA_963574635.1 Cheracebus regulus | reverse complement strand
CTGTTGAAACTTGTGCATGCTTCGCGAAGTTCTCGTGTTGTGTTTTTCAGCTCCATCAATTCACTTATATTCTTCTCTAAGTTGTCCATTCTCGTTAGCATTTCGTTAAATCCTCTTTCAAGGTTCTTAGTTTCTTTGCATTGGGTTAGAACATGTTCTTTTAGCTCACAGAAGTTTCTTATTATCCACCTTCTGAAGTCTGATTCTGTGAGTTCATCACGCTCATCCTCCGTCAGGCCTTGTTCTCTTGCTGATGAGGAGCTGTGATCCCCTGTAGGAGGAGAGGCATTCTGATTTCAGGTGTTCTCAGCCTTTTTGCACTGGTTTCTTCCCATTTTTGTGGATTTATTCACCTGTCGTCTTTGTAATTGCTGACTTTCAGATTGGGTCTCTGAGTGGACGTCCTGCTTGTTGGTTATGAAGTTTTTTCTGTTTCTTAGTTTTCCTTTGGCAGACGCCCCTTCCCCTCAAAGCTGGGCCTTCCTAAGTTCAGCTGTGCTTGCTGTGCTTCCCAGGTTCAGCTGTGCTTGCTCTCAGTCCTCAGCGCTTCCAATTGCTGTTCTCCTTGTGGGTATGGGACCAGTGGAGCCCGACTAAAAGGACCCAGTCCCATATACTCCGCACCGAGAAGTGCTGCGCCGGGGTGCCGGCAAAACAACCGCACCGGCCAAAAGAGTCGCACTGGCGACCCGTGTGGCTCCTTCGCTGGGAATCTCCCAGTTTGTGGGCGTCAAAAATTTGTCTGCAATTGTGGCATCCACTTGCTCTCTGTGCTTTCACTGGGAGCTACAATCCTGAGCTGCTGCTACGCATCCATCTTGGATCTCTCTCTGCCCAGTGATGAAGTTTTTCTGTTTCTTAGTTTTCCTTTGGCGGACGCCCGTTCCCCACAGAGCCGGACCTTCCCGGGTTCGGCTGTGCTTGCTGTGAAACTCTCAGTCCTCAGCGCTTCCAATTGCTATTTTCCTTGTGGGGATGGGACCAGCCAAGCCCATCTGTCCCGTATACTCCGCACAGAGAAGCGCCATGCTGGGGCACCGGGAAAACAGCCGCGCCGGCCAAAAGAGTCGCGCTGGCGACCCGTGTGGCTCCTCTGCCGGGAATCTCCCAGTCTGTGGGCAACAAAAATTCGTCGGAAGGTGCGGCGTCCACTCGTTTTCTGCGCTTTCACTGGGAGCTACATTCCTGTGCTGTTGCTAATCGGCCATCTTGGATCTCTCTCCCAGTCTCTTATTAAATAATGGATCTAGCTAAGGATCATTAGTGAATGCCAAATTCATCAAGCAAAAAGTTGATGAGGAATTCATAATAGATTAATCACTGATACTACTTGAATCCCCTAATCTATCTTTTTTTTTTTCCTGAAACAGGGTCTCACTCTGTCACCCAAGCTGGAGTACAGTGGCACGATTACAGCTCACTGCAGACTTGGCCTCCCAGTTTCAAGTGATCCATCCTTCCACCTCAGCCTCCCGAGTAGCTGGGACCACAGACATGTGCCATCAGGCCTGGTTAATTTTTTTGTATTTTTGTTTTAGAGATGGGGTCTTGCTATGTTGCCCAGACTAGTCTCAAACTCCTGGGCTCAAGCAATCTTCCTGTCTCAGCTTCCCAAAGTGCTGAGATTACACGAGTGAGCCACTGCACCCAGGCTTGAACCAACTTTTCATCACTAATGTGGGACAAGGAAACAGATGTAGTTCCTCCTTCTGGGATGCAATAGGAAGTACACAATATCAGTGAAGTGTTCTTTCCAAAAAGATTGAATCTATTCTGATCTGGATCTAAGTACCAGTTTGTAGAAAATATGGGGACACCAGGAAGCAAGTAAAATAACTTCATGACGATGTGCTTAGCCAAAACCAAAATGAGAGATAGCCTAGGACAAATGTCCTGATGTCATCACCAAATAAGTGGCATTTAAAAACAAAAGGAGCAATGGGGCTGTTAGAGAACACAGGCCAGGCGCAGTGACTCACACCTGTAATCACAGCACTTTGAGAGACCAAAGAGAGCAGATCACCTGAGCTCGGGAGTTTAAGACCAGTCTGACCAACATGGAAAAACCCTGTCTACTAAAAATACAAAATTAGCTGGGTGTGGTGGTGCATGCCTATAATCCCAGCTACTCGGGAGGCTGAGGCAGGAGAATCACATGAACCTAGGGGGCGGAGGTTGCAGTGAGCCAAGATCACACCATTGCACTCCAGCCTGGGCAACAAGAGCGAAACTCCGTCTCAAAAAAAAAAAGAAAAAGAAAGAAATTTAGAGAACACATCGACCAAATGCAATGTGTAGACTTTGTTTCAATACTGTTTGAACAAACTAAAATGTAATTTTTAGGGCCAGGCACAGTGGCTCATGCCTGTAACCACTTTGGGAGGCCGAGGTGGGCGGATCACTTGAGGTCAGCCTGGTCAGTTCAAGACCAGCCTGGCCAACATGGTGAAACTCCGTCTCTAGTTAAAAATACAAAAATTATCCAGGTGTTGTGGGCACCTATAGTCCCAGCTGCTTGGGAGGCTGAGGCAGGGAGAATTGCTTGAACCCATGAGGCAGAAGCTTCAGTGAGCTGAGATGACGTCACTGCACTCCAGCCTGGGCAACAGAGCGAGACTCCATCTTAAAAACGATAAATAAAATAAAATGTCATTTTTGGTACAATAAAGAAAAATTAAACATGGACTCGGTATTGGGTTACAGTAAGAAATTAAAGTTAACTCTGTTAGTTGTGATAATGCCATTGAATTAAATGTAAAGCACCCTCTAACTACTAGAGGTATATCCTAAACTATTGAGTAAAATTATATATTTCTATTTTGAATGAAAATCCTCCAGCAAAAAAAAAAAAGAGGAGAAATATACATAAAACAAGTTGGCAAAATACTAATCATTGTTGAAGCTAGGTGGTGGTAGGTTCACAGGAGGGACTTCAGCATACCATCCTTTCTCCTTTTTTTTCTTTCTCCTTTTATGTGTGTTTGAAATTTTCATCTGCAGAGCACTTGCTGCTCCTGGAGATACCTACCCTACAGAGCCAAAGGCCAATGCACCCCAAAGTGAGGCCAGCTTAACATGGCTGATCAGGAAAGGACAAGTCTGCACAAGGGTTTTCTCTGCAGAGCACAGGGGCTGCCATGCTACGATGCAAAGGGTGGTTGCCTCTCCAATATAACCCTAGCTGTCATGTCACCTGAACTATGTGTGACATAGTCTGAAGGATGAGGGGCCTTCCTCTTGCAGCATGAGAACACCCTTCCTACACTGTGAGAGCTCTTGGGCAGCTACTCCCACTACAGCTATCATCACTCCAAACCTGAGCTGGCCAGGCCTTGGCCTTGAGCATCCAACACTGGTCACCCTACTCCAGGTCAGATGCAGGGGTTTGGAAAGTAGGCTCTCACGGCCCTAGGAAGGGGAGAAGTTCTCACAGCATGGTTCCTGAAACAAGCACATTGTCTTAGTTATTATCCTCAATTTGTGGAACAGAGTCAGGTTCCAAAAGAGTCTCACTAGGTTGGAAAGGATCTCTAAGTATAGCCAGAGAAAACATAGCAGAGACTCATGCAGGCCCCCACATATTCACACTTAGGCTGTGCAAATCCAGGATGGAAGGCACCAGACTTCGTGTGAAGATGCCCAGCATGAGGCTGGATAAGTGTGGGAGTAGCTGCCCAAAAGCTCTCATAAAGGTGTAGGAAGGGTGTTCTCATGCTGCGAGAGGGAAGATCCCACGTCCTTCAGACTATGTCACTCATAGTCCAGGTGACATGCTGAGCCCTGGGCCCTGTTCTCTGAGGCCTCCCTATCCTTTTAGGATACTGACAGCCTTGGGCAGGGCAGTCCAGGCTGGCAAGGGTCTCAGAGTCCCATCACAGCCACAGGAGCTACAGAAGTGAAGTCCAGAGAAGAAAACCAGGATCGAGGAGGTAAGTGCAGGGCCCTCAGCCCTGGCACATAGCAGGCACAGTGAGCACCTGCTAAACCTGTGAGCAAAAATAAGTCAGCAGTGCTGGAGGGCAGAGCCAGGACCAGTAGATAGGAGGTGTAAGAAAACCCATTTCAGACAAATAGGAAAAAAGAACTCTCCAGCAGTAGAGTCATCTGCCTGGGAAAAACCAAAGGCTGCTGATCTCAGGTATTCACACCAAGGCAGAGCTCCAGCCCATACAGAGTATGACAGCAGACATTCTGGCATTTGTTGGAGTTGGATACAATGCTCAAAAAAAAAGGATATCAGAGCAAACATATAACCTGCTGAAGCCAAACCACACTCCTGAAGGAAGCAGCCTCACATACCAGACTTTGACATTGGCGGAGAGCTGGCCTGAGCCCACAGAACCCACAGAGCTGCAAAAGCTACAGAGAGTACCACATCTGTCTCTTCATTCTACAAATGAAGGATTCTGCTTAACTGGAGTCTGCAGATCTAAAGACCCTTTCAGGCTAGCCCTTCCCATGCCCCACTCTTCCCCATCACAAGGCATTTGCCAATCCCAGCTCCCATGGAAATCACACTGGCTACTGCCAGAGTGCCTGCAGGAAGTGAGTAGAACAACATTCTGGAGATAAGCAGCCAAGCACATCTGGGAACAGGAAGCCTGCAGCAAGCTCTGCAAGTCTGGGTAGGAGTCTTGCTAGCTGGCCAACTAACCCAGCACAAGGAGGCCATCCACTTTTCAAGAGCCCCTACCTACCAGAAGCAACCCAGAGACGAGTTGCCAGCCAGTCCCTCTCTCCTTGCTGCAGGCCTGAGTATGCAGTCATCTCATCCATTCTGAAAAATCTCTGCCACACAATGGAAGAGTAAGGCCTCTTCATTTAGAGCTGCTACAAAGTAAACCAAAAAGTGCACAATGTACTTTTGATTTATGACCTTGTTTTCTATGCTCAATGTGGCTGGAGAACAATGGGAAACATCACCCTTCCTTTTTACACATCTCACGGAAATCTGCTGTCGGAGCTGGAAAGAACTGTGGAGATCATCTAGTTAAATCTCTCATTTCACAGACTAAAAAACCAGGGACATACCCAATGTGCACAGCTAAGTTTGGGCAATGTCAGGATTGATTAAAACCTGAATTTCTGACCCCCAGCCAGCATGCTTCCACTATTCCTCTTCCTCCACATCATCCTACTTTGCCCTTTGCTCATATGTCCTACTTTCTGACCCTTTCCCACTCCTCAAAGCCTTTCCCATTATCTTGCTAAATCTCCCATCTTCACAGAGGAGGAGGCGGGGAAGTGACACAGTTCTCCACAGCATTCGGCATTTTGGTTTGCTAAAGTCTGCTAGCTGGCTGTTCTTCTACATCACTCCTCTTAGGCCTTTGGAGCTTCCCAACAGAATAAGTGAATGTTATGAATGTGTTTTGCAAGCTGTAAAATATCATACAAATATATGCTCTACTATTTTAGAACATGAAATAATGCAACCTCTTCTAATCATACTCTCATTTCCCTTACCTCTTTAAGACAAAGAGAAGGCAGGAGCAAACTCTAATTTAAGGAAGACAAAGTTGAGGCTAAAGATCTGGACAAGAGTTATTTCTCCCCACACCATGGGCCCCTTTAGGGCAGAGCCTATTTTGTGCTCTTTCTTTTATTCCTTACACTTCACCCAGGGATAGGTATCCAACAGATGTTCAACAGAGGTTCCTGAATACGTGGATAAAATTTCACTTAAAATTTGTTCTACTTCTCTGTAGAATCTAACTGTAAAAATCCCCACAAGCACTCCCATATCCAAAAAAGTGTAGGTGACAGGGTAGGAGGTAGAAGGGAAAGTTGACAAGATGTTTCAATTAAATAGGAGGAATAAATTCAAGAGATCTAGTCTGGGCATGATGGCTGGCTTATGCCTGCAGTCTCAGCACTTTGGGAGGCTGAGGCAGATGGATCACTTGAGGCCAGGAGTTCAACACCAGACTGGCTAACACGGTGAAACCCGGTCTCTACTAAAAATGCAAAATTAGTTGGGCATAGTGGCACATGCCTGTAATTTTAGCTACTCAGGAGGCTGAGACATGAGAATCACTTGATCCCAAGAGGCAGAGGTTATGGTGAGCCGAGATTGTGCCACTGCACTCCAGCAGCCTGGGCAACAGAGTGAGATTTTGTCCCCCCACCAAAAAAAGGTCTACTGTACAACATGGTGACTATAGTTAGCACCAATGTATTGCATTCTTGTAAATCACCGCTAATAGATTTTAAGCATTCTCACCACAAAAAAATGGTATGTTAAGTGATGACCATGTTACTTCACTTGATTTAGCCATTCCATAATGTCATCATATGTAAATATTTCAAAACATCAGGTTGTATATAATAAATATACAGTATATAATTGTCAATCTAAATAATTATTTAATTTAGAAAAATTTTTAAGTGTGAGTGACCCTTGTTACCTGCCTGTAAACACAAATATAACAGTGTAACTACTGGAAAATTTCCTCACCTACCCTTTCTTCCAAGTACCCAAATGCCTTAATGGTTCTTCCAGCATCTTTGGGATGTTTGGCTCCCCACACAAACCAGTGGTACTGAAGAGCTAGGGCTCCTCTGGATACAGAGGGCAGTCCCAGATAGGACTGGGTGGGGTGATCCTTGCTGCTGAGGTTCTTCAATCTCCTCAGTGTTTGGGACCAAGACCCAAAAGCCATCCCTTCTATTTCCCCTCAGGGAAAATCTCTTCTTCACCTTTGGCCCTGACAGCAGCCCCACCCACTTCAGGGGAAACCTGGCCTCTCCAGGCCATTCAAGATTTGGTCTGATCCTGGGGTGATCTAGAGCTCCCTGGAGGCTTCCAATCTGCCTCCATGTGACCCTCTTGTTAGAAAGAAGTAGGGGCACCAGGTAAAAGGTCTCTGCTAGAGCAAAGCTCTCTTCAGAACCCTATGTGCTCATAAAGACAAATAGGAAGGAGAGATCAGAGCAGCCCTGTGGCCAGCCTGAGAGCCCAAGGCACAGCACATATGAGTCAGGGAGTATCCCATTCCACAGCAGAGCTGACCAGAACCTAAAGTATAAGACAAAGGAGAAAAGAGAATGCCAGGGGGCAACAGACACACACTAGAGGCCCAATCTGTAGGGAAGGAACCACTGAGAGTGAGACACCAAAATTCTATCACCCCTACCACAGGCAGGAGCCCAAGGGCCAGTGTCCCAATTCACTCCACAGCTTCAACCACTGTACTAGTGAACAGAGATGGCAGAGGTCCCTCCAGAAAAGGAGCCTGGGCAAGTTCTACAAATGCAGGATCAATGCCAGCATGACATGCTCCTGGCACAAAATGAAAGGACTGGGCAGGAGTCCCCACAGCTAGACTGTCCACCAAGTCCCAGCTTACCCAGAGGGCCTCATGTCCTAAAGTGACAGTCAGCCCTTGCTGTAGGCATGCAGGGCTTAGCCACCATTTTACCATTTAAAAAGTTAGTCCCCAGGCAGGAAAAATATGTAAAGCCAGGATAGACAGGGCCTGCAGAAGCTGAATGGCCAAGCAGGTAGAATAAGAAATAAAACACCCAGCAAAATGTCTGTGATAAGGCAGTCATTCAGTAATGGTAGTTCTAACTACTATCACAGTGTTGCCAACCTACCTTCACAGTTAGCCCCAAATTACTGCACATGGCCCATAGGCTCCAGCAACAGGTTCCCCTCACCTAGCCCACACAAAGTTGGTCTGGCCCTCCACACCCCCACAACTAGCAAGAGAAAAGGGCCCCATTCATAAATGCAGGACCTATGAGAAGGGGAAGTATTTATTAAGGCCCCCAAATCCTAGCAGCAGCCTCCTATTCACATATGCAGGGAGGACTCCCCAAACTGGGGTGAAAGGCATGACCTTTCTAGGGGAAAAACAAAAAGGCTTTCAGAAAAAAACTTTTCTCTGAAAGCTTTGGCTTCTCAAACTCAGAACCAAACTGACTCGGAGGAAGGAGAGCTTTAGAAAAGGAACAGAAAAGTGGTCCACTGCAGTTCTTTGGCTCCCAATTAGCCCAAAGCCTGGCTCTACTTTCAGTGAATTCTCAGCCTCTCCACGTCTGAAGCCTTCAAGAAACCTTTTTTTAAAAAGCTAGAATTTCTTGGCCAAAAGAATAAAATTTGAATCTGATTAGCTTCTAGATAGAATTCTCAGTTTGCAAGAAAAATATGGGACAGAGGAACATCTTAAATGACACCACAGGGATGCAATCAGCATAAACCCAAATATGAGAAACCACAGGACAAATGACACAGTTCTCTAATAATAAACTACAAGGAGAAAAAAGGAGAGAAAATATATAAAGAAACTAGAGAGATGCATCAGACAGATTCAATGTGTAGACCCTGTTTAGATCACAATTCAAACAAATTGTAAAAGTAAATTCATAAGACAATCAGAAAAATGGAATCCTGACTGGATATTTGCTGAGTTTAAGAAGAGATGATTATCCTATTTAGATGTGGCTGTGGTCCTGTGGTTATGTTCATGTAAAACCCTTATTTATTGGAAGTACAAACTGAAATACTGATGATGAAATGTTGGGATGTCTGGAATTTGCTTCTGTAGGGGGTGGGATATAAGAGAGATAAATTAAACTCAATTGGCCGTAAGTTGATGATGGCAGTGGCTAAGCAATGGGAACAGAAAAGTTCATTAGACCATTTCCTCTACTTTCATGTATGTTTGAAATTTTCCATAATAAAAAGTTTTTAAGATAGCATTTCTCAGCCAGGTACAGTGGCTCACACCTGTAATCCCAGCACTTTGGGAGGCCAAGGCAGGCAGATCACCTAGGTCAGGAGTTTGAGACCAGCGTGGCCAACATGGTGAAACCCTGTCTCTACTAAAAATACAAAAATTAGCCAAGTATGGTGGTGAGCACCTGTAATCCCAGCTACTTGGGAGACTGAGGCAGGAGAATCGCTTGAACCCGGGAGGCAGAGGTTGCAGTGAGCCAAGATGGCACCACTGCACTCCAGCCTGGGCAACAGAGCGAGACTTCATCTCAAAAAAATAAAAATAAATAAATAAATAAACAAAAGATAGCATTTCTCCTCATAATCTCTCCATTACATTTTTACATTTTTAAAATCAGTAGCACCTTATTAGTCTTCATGATGCTGGGAATCATTATATTAACGAAAGTACCCTACTTTCCCTGGAGAATGCAAAAATGGTTGCCCTTTGGGTGAAATTTTGACATCATCACCATTCAGATGTAAGATCACTTTAATTCACACCTCATGACATACCCTCTGTGAGATCCAGCCACTGGGGACAAAGAAGATCTCTAAGTGATAAAGGAGCATTATTTCCAGACCTGGCAGTTATGTCCTTTCATTTTATCTTTACAAGCCTGGGATAGAGTTAGTCTCAGATTTTTCTAGAGGCTTACTTGGCTGATATAATGTAACAAGTTTAGCTAATCCCAGACCAGAGATACTATGCCTGACAAATCCATTTTGAAACAGGAACTCTGGGTATGGTTCTCAGAGCAACCTTGCCCACCTTCCAATAAACAACCAGGTTCTCCATGCCTAGCTACCTTTGGCTCAGGGTGTCTGTCTTGGTAGCATATGGGCCAGAAGTGAGTAGAGGTGACTTTGGCATTGATTACGGATTCTGATGGGCAGTGAGGGAGACGGGCCTGTCTTCGCTTTGCCCTGGCTTTCCCCCACCCCCCTGCACTCAGCCTCATTCTCTGCTCACTGTCCCTGCCTGTGTAGACCACATTCTTTATGCGATTTCTATCTCTACCTCTCCTAACTCAGTCATTTTCCAGGATGCCTCATATCTCTACCTCTCCTAAAGCCTAGCTCTGCCTCTCCAGCCTTCCCAATTAACAACCCTATAAGCACTGCCTATTTGACATTTCTCAGATACTGAGCTTCCCACAGCATCTCTCTTAGGGTTCTTCCATTAATTATTTGGTTCTTCAAGAGCTACCTGACCAACCAGTGTGTGAGGTGCTGAAGGGCAGGAAAGCACTTTACATCCTTTCCATGCCCTCCACAAGGCCAAGAACTGTGCTTGCTTTCGATAGCTGACAAATACACCTTAGCTGATTAACTAGGTATCAATTTGCAAAAATCAAAACACGTGCAAGTCCACAGAGCTGGTGTAAACTAGACAGGCTGCCACTGGTCTACATGGCTCCTTCGTGCAATTATTTTAAAAAGTACTTTCTGGGGTACTGATAAAGTTCTGTCTCGATCTGGTAGTGTGTCATGGGTGTATGTATAGGTAAAATCCCATCAATGTGTATGTTCCACTGTATATTAGGCATATCTCCATAAATAAGTAAATGAATTAATGAGTGAATGATGCCCCTTCCTCTAAGAGGATGCAGCCTACACCAGGGAACACAACTTAAGAGAGCCTGGGATAGAGTTTAGCTTTCTCCCAAACTGGCACTCCTTGGAAAAGGCACAGATTATACAATTGTACATGGTCACTCTGACACCAGAAGCAGAGAGCCCTTCCTTGAGGGACTCTCCAATGCCCAAAGGTCCACATCATCCCGACGGACTAAGAGGCAGCACTATGGGTGTGGCAGCACTGCTACTCATGAGATTCAAGTCAGGTTCTTCAGCAGAAAATGCTGGAGCCACCCCCTTACAGAGTCCAAGTCAGCTCAGTATGAGGATGAAAAGACTAATTCAGCCTGGGATGACAAGGTAATATGTCAATAGAAAAGAGCTAGGATTTAACTCCCCCAGAACCTCAGTTCCATCTCCCTTTTACCTAGCCCTCTACCCACCTCTATGAGGTTTCTGACTGCCTTAAAATTCAAAATCTTGCTGAAAGCAAATATGGCTCTGTGTTAACGCTCTTTCCTGAATGCCCAGAAGCACATCCACAGGGCTTTTTCCCCATCAGTGGGCCAATCTGTTCAGCAGTATCTTAGAACAGAACATGCTAAATTTGGCATCAGGTACCTGAGACATTCTAGTGAGAGGAAGTAGAAGCCATTGTGATGCTGTAGAAGAGATAAGCCATGGAGGTGCTGCTCAACTGAGGTGCTATGATAAGCTGAATATCAGCTGGAGAAGTAAATCCCACCTCCAAAGGGTCTCTAGTCCTGAGCTTTGGAGACAAATAGCCAGCTCACTTCCTGAGCCTGATAGTGACAGGACCTCAGCACCACAGGCCCAGGTATGAGCCTTGCCGACAGCCAGGTAGGAGACTGTGTGACTACTAAATCCAACAGGAGTCCGTGGTTCCCCTCACCCACAGCAGTTCATGGGTCTGCCCTGCAGCAGAATGTACAGATGAAGTAGAAACACTAAAAAGGCATATGAGCAATAGACACCAGCCTCTTTCTAGTCCCTCTGAGCTGCCCAGGTCTTTCTAGAATTTCATATGATTGACTCTGCAACATCTGATAAACTACAATCAGAGTAGCCTGTTTGGTTATCAGAAGAGAAATGACAAATTCCCCATACAGAGAACTCTCAATAATAAGGTGTTTTTCCATTCAGCTTCAGAAGCTTTCCCTTGGAAGGAGAACACTAAAGCCTGGATGAGCCTCCCTCAAGCTAAAACCCAAACAGCAACTCAACACGCAGCAAAATGGACAGTGTTTGCATTGCTAAGAGCTGTGTGCTATCCAACTGCATTACTATAATAGCTAATGTAAAATGGACAAATCCCACCTCTAAAAAGGATGCTCACAGGCTGACCTGTCTGGCGCAGGTTTCAAGCTACTAAGAGCCTTTCATTACTATTAGTTGTCTAAGAAATGACTTCTGAGGAAATAAACACATGAGAGGCACAGTCAGGCAGCCAAAGGATAAAAAATTATGCATCTTCACAGTTTATGTGTCCCTACACAGAAAAGCCAGGGCAACATATATCAGCAGACTCACATGGAGCTGGAAGCACCCCCCTCCCACTCCCTGAGGGTTTTGCTACTCTCCAAGCCTATTTGGCACAAAGATAATGCCTTCCATTTTATCCTGTCATCTCTTAGTAGTTTTCCTGAGTATTGAGTCTACTGACTTATTATATATTGGCATTCCCTTACAGTCTTTGCTACCACTTGATTGTTTTTGCAAGACCTGGGTTGGCACACATTTAAAACAAACTGGTTTCACAGTATTTAATCAGATATGTTCTGTTTAAAGCATTCTATGTGAGTTTCAGCTTTTCCACTGGTTTGATCTAAATCATAAAGTAACAAGAATATATCTGGTGCTGGATGACTCAATAGCATTTTTGCTTCACTCCAAAATGTTTCCCTAAATCTTGGTGAAAGCACACGATCCTATTAGTATTGTTGGGCCTAAATAAGCACCTCTTGGTGTCCAGTGGGCAATTTTCCTTTCCCCCAAAGGTGATTACAGCCACCAAATGCCCAAGGAAAGCCCAAGACCAAGTTCATGGTTCAACTATTTTCATCTCTCTGTTCCTCGCAGTGACGCTTATCTTCCCTGACAGCCACTCCCATTGTGCTCTTTCCTAGGCCCGGCACAATGGACACATGCAGACACCAGCAGTAAGGGAGGACGTTTTGCATCTCATTGCTCCCCTGTGCGAAGGGACCAGGCTAAGGTTACATAAGCCCCTCCTGAGCGGTCAGGCCCCAGCGTTGGGGAGAAGCGAATTTGGGGTTCCTGACGGAGTCACGGTCTGCAGGCCCCGACTGACCCTGCGCTCGTCATCCTGCCACGCCAAGGCGGGGCAGCTGGAAAGGAAGGGCCGCTTCCCGCGACCACCCAGTTCACGCCAATCCGGCAGGGTTCAAAGTGCGGCGGGACGTCGAACCTCGCTGTCCACACTAGACCGCAGGATACTCGGCCCGGGCCCCAGTCTCAGGCTGCAGCTCACCGCCCCCCGGGCGCCGAGACACGCTCTTACCTGCCCGGGCCGGGCCCGGGGCCGGGGCCAGGGACCGGTGGTCCCGCGGTCCTAGGCGCTGCTCCCGCCGCTGGGAGCTGTCCGCCGCCGGCTGGTGCTGAAGGCGGCTTCCCTGCGCCGGGGCCGGGGCCGGGGCCGGGGCCGGGGCCGGCGCCTCCAGGCGGCAGCGGCCCGTCGCCAGCGCCACCTTCCAGGCTGGCCTCGTTGCCCATGGCGGGCGGGGTCGGGGTCGCGCTGCGCCCGGGCCGGCGGCTCCCGGGCGGTGCTCACACTCTCTGCGCCGCGGCCGCCGCCGCCGCCACCGCCATCTCCCAGCTCGGCTCGCACCGCCGCCTGCCGCTGCGCATGCGCTCCCGCGCCCCCCTTCCCTGCACACGCCCCCCTCCCGCAGCGCGCGCTCTCGCCAGCCCTCTAGGACGTGTGTCCACACGCTAGCCTCGGGGTCGCTGGGAAACGGCCGCCGGCGCCCGCGCATGCGTTCTCCAGGGCCGACGCGTCTGTCGCGTGCTGACAGGAGTCGGGCGGGGGCCGGCGGGAGTGTTGCGAGGGCCCTGTGAGGAGGGACACAGGCCACTAGAACTGGCCGCGGGGGCGTCGCGCTGAGCCCTGATTTGGAGTCAGGGGCGCTTTCCACCTCGGTGAACTCGGAAGTAGCAACTCTCCTCCGGGTAACCGGAGTGCCACAGCGGGCAGGCGTCGTGAGGACGGGCCTTGGAGAGGAAAGGGGCTACCCCAGGTGGCCTCAGAGGATGCATAAGAGTTGGGAAGGCAGAGGAACAAGTGTGTTCAGAGCTCAAGGTCGTAGAAGGAAGGAGAGGGAGGGTGCTGGGTGGACGGGCCGGATTGTGAGGGTCTCTAAGGCCAGCTGGGGAGTGGAGCCTTTATCCAGATGGCGATGGGAACCATCTGGGATTCACGCTGAGGAACTCGAATCTCAGGAAGCACCCCGGGGACAGATGAAGGATGTGACAGGGCTGCCTGAAGCCAGCTGGAAGGCCACCTCAGCCGGCCCTGGGAGAGTGACCTTGGGCATGGAGAAGAGGAGTTGATGATTCTCAGGCCTGGAGCTGTAGATCCCGGGACTGTCTCCACACGGGTCCGCAGGTTGCCTCTGCATTACCCTAAGAGCTTTCCTAATTACTTTTCCGCTGCCTCACATTTACAACCGGTGTCTGCCCACTACTCAGGATTGTCTGCGTCGGTGGCTTCTCACACAAGCCTGTGCTTTCCTGATGAAGAATATTTCCTAGGAGATGCAGCTTATATTCCAGTTCGTCTCTGACTTCATAAATCTTGACTGTGTAGAAGGGCTTGAGTAACTTGGACTCATTTTACAAACCCATTTAACTCTCCTAATGATGCGGAATGTATCAGATAGGGTGTCAGCTATTCTAACTGGACCTGGAATAATCCAGGGATCCCAGTGAATGCCAATAGCTAGCCTGCTGGACAGACTGGTGGCTGTGTCAGTTCTGCTGAGGAGGGGCGAGGACCCCCTGGGCCTGCCCCTAGGAACCCGGAGCTCTTCCTCCCTACCTCTGGGATGGAGCAGATAAGAGAAAGAGGAAATGCAGAGCCCTCGTTTCCTGATGTTTTCTCCTGACTTTATACCTCCCGTCTTTCACACTAAACTGCCTGGCCCCTCTGGGATGACCTAGGATGAAGAGAGCCTCTCTTCCTGCATATGATGGTCCTTGCCATGTTTCTTCCTGTGCTGCTGGATGTTTGATTCACCTTCATGAGTGGTGACTACATGTACACATTTAGGCTCCAGAAAAGTCTGCATCTCATCCCTGCCCCTCCCCAGATTGGACCTTGGCAACTGACTTAGGCTTACTGAGCCTCCATCTCCTATTCTGCAAAGATAGAATATTAGCAGCTCCTCTATATGGGAGATTGTAAGGGTGGAGTGGCTGATGTAAGTATATGATTTTTTTTTTTTTTTTGAAGACAGGGTCTTGCTCTGTCACCCACACTGGAGTACTGTGGTGCAATCTCGGCTCACTGCAATCTCCGCCTCCCAGGTTCAAGCGATTCTTCTGCCTCAGCCTCTTGAGAAGTTGGGATTACAGGCTCCCGCCACCACACCTGGCTAGTTTTTGTATTTTCAGTAGCGATATGGTTTCACTATATTGGCCAGGCTGATCTCGAACTCCTGACATCTGGTGATCCGCCGACCCTGGCCTACCATAGTGCTGGGATTACAGGTGTGCGCCACCACACCCAGCCTGATGTAGGTAAAACACCAGGGCAAGTGCCTGGCACACATATGACAACTCTGTTATTAGTTGTCTCCCTGGTGGTGGTCTGGGATGTGGTGGTCTTGTACCACATATTTCCTCCTGGGGAAGAATATGCTCACAAACACTATGGGCAGGCCAGTGGCCTGACCTTATCTCAACCCAGGTTGTTATGGCTTCACAGACCCCAGTCAGTGTGGGTTGGGCTACTTGAAACGGGGGAAAGTATATTTATTTTTTTGTTTTTGTAGAAACCACAGGAGCTTTGGTTTTCCACAGATTTAAATCAACATGGCTCTGGTTCCTGTGTGCCCAATTAACTCTACCCAGCCTGCAGGCCTGGGGAGTTGCCCTCTTCACAGTGGATTCCTAGCTTCGAGTAGACCTCCAGGACCTCTGCTGCCTTGGTGACAAAAGGCACAGTGGACCCAGGAGGACCTGAAAATGTGAGTTAGAGGTGCCCCTCCTCTCCGCTCAAACTCCCAGTTCCATTTCCTTTGAGGAGCATCCCCAGGAACATGCCTGCCCTATGCTCATTCACCCTTGACATTCAGCCCAGGGACTCCTGCTGACCATGGGATGGTGGTAGCCTCTGGTTATCTGGGGTTCTGATTCAATCTCCCATTTTCATTCACTGTCTCAGAGGCTTTTACCTCCTCTTGACCTAGACTGGGGCTCCTCAACAGCAGGACCTTGTCTGACTGGTCCAGGACTGGCCTTCAGCAGGCCTTCCGGGGCTGATGGTTGTGCTGGGTTCTCCATGATGCTCTAAGCATTTCCTTCACCTGTGCCTCCAAGGGGTCCACCAATCACCAGGCTTAAAGACACCCAGAGAGATCTTTGGCTTTAGCTGCTGACCTAATAAGTAACAGGGAGAGTGCGGGGATTGCATCTGGTTAATCCTCATGGAGGGGTTGTTGATGAGCTGTCTTCATTCATCCAGGAAAATTCACTAGACTTGACTGTGCTTTTTGACAAATGAAGAAACAAATCTTTCAGTTTGTGCAAGCCAGCTGTGTGATTCGTCAAATACCACTTCCTCCTGGGTCCAACTGCTGCCCCCCCAGGGACAGGATGGACCTAGAGACCCTGCAGGAGTTTCCCAGTCCCCTAAGCTTCACTTGCTAAAAGTTAAAAGTATCTTCTTCCCACTTCAGCATAACATGTGACACATGGCAGCCATTTTAGAGATGGCCAGATGGGAGGATAATCAATCTACATGCCTAAATGGAACTGACGGAAATGCATCAGCTTGCTTCTCCAGCCTATGCTCTCAGACACTTGTAGAGAGGGAAAATGGAATAAAAATAAAATAAAATCCAGGGCCAGGTACGATGGGTCACTCCTGTAATCCCAATCCCAATACTTTGGGAGGCCAAGGCAGGTGGATTGCTTGAGCTCAGGAGTTTGAGACCAGCCTGGGCAACATGGCGAAACCCTTCATCTAGTAAATACAAAAACTAGCTGGGTGTGGTGGCAGGCACCTGTAGTCCCAGCTACTTGGGAGGCTGAAGTGGGAGGATCACCTTAGCCTGGGAGGTCGAGGCTTCAATGAGCTGTGATGGTGCCACTGCACTCCCACCTGGGTGACAGAGCGAAACCCCATCTCAACAAAACAAAACCAAAAAACCATCCAGGTGGGAAAAGTCCCAATCAGAGCCAGCTCACTGCTGGGATTAGTGGAAATGATTAGGCAAATCATGGGAGAGTGAAGAGATGACAAGACCTCAGGAACTACACCCAGCTGTGCCATGGACAAAACATCATGCAGGTCATCCCCAAGAAGAGGAGAAGGGGTACAGATCAGACTCTTCCCTGCTTACCCATAAGTCCAGTTCACCCTGGGCTGATGCTTTCAGAATGGCAACCTCCATGGAGAAGCACAAGATCCAAAGATGAAGATGTCTATGTGGGTGAAGAAGAATAGCAAACTTTGCAGGCAAGAATAGGAGTTAGAGAGATCAGAGGAGGAAGACAACAAAGAAGGATGACACAGGACAGATTACATCTAGAGGATGACATAGACTTTGGACTATTCCAGAGAGGCTGAGAGAGTTGGCTTCTGTCTACAAGGCTCCTTGAACTCTGCACCCTTCTTTTGCTAAAGCGCTGCTGAGCCCTGTCTCACCTCCCAATGAGAAGCAACTTAGGAAATGGGCTCCCTGCCCCGCTCCTTCTCTGGGAGAGAGAAACGGAACTGAAGAGGAAAGAAGGAAGCCCAAAGAAGCAGAGGCTTCCATTGATATAGCTAGATCAAACTGACCAAAACAAACAAAAAAAGCAGAAGCAGCAGCAGAGGCTTTCTTTCCTGGCTGAAGTTTGTTGGCACTGCCCATTAACATAGATAATGAAGCAGCTCCCCAAGCAAGCCTTAGGCTGACATGAGGCTACAAACAAGAGATTGTATTTTTATTCTGTTCAGTAGCCCACCTGGGCTGGCCTGGTCAACCTCACTTGTATACTGAAGTCTTCAGCTGGCCATGGCCCTTGGTAAAGCAGAAGAAAGGAATAAGGCTGGAAGGTACAGAATTTGCTTGATGCCTTGCCTACATAATTTCTTTACTGTTCCAGTTGGCAAATCTTTGCTTGCATTATGTAAAAAAAGGCAGTAAAAATTGTCAGAAATATTTACCACCAGCCTAACCCCACCGCCCATGCATTGCTACCAAGAAAGCTAATTAAGGCCCATTGCTATTAGAGTTGCATGATTCTGAAGGCTTGTTATGACAAGAAAAAATAATGAAGACATGGTTCCTCCAAGTCATAAGTGTCTAAGTCAAAACATACTGCATCCTGGCTGGGCTCGGTGGCTCATGCCTGTAATCCCAGCACTTTGGGAGGCTGAGGCGGGTGGATCACGAGGTCAGGAGTTCGAGACCAGCCTGGCCAACATGGTGAAACCCCCATCTCTACTAAAAATACAAAAATTAGCCAGGTGTGGTGGTGGGTGTCTGTAATCCCAGCTACTTGGGAGGCTGAGGCAGGAGAATCACTTGAACTCAGGAGGCTGAGGTTGCAGTGAATCGAGATCACACCACTGCACTCTAGCCTGGGCAACTGAGCAAGACATCTCAAAAAAAAAAAAAAGGTCAAACTGCATCCCTTGTCCCCCTGTGTTCCCCCAAACAAGCCTCTGGGCTGACATTGCCTATCTCACTCATGCACGCATGCACTTATCCTCCTTCAGCCGGCACATACCTGACTCCTACTCAGTGCCAGGTCCAGAGAAGACTGTGCGACCTGCCCTTGAGGAGCTCTGTTTGTAGGAAGAGAGAGATAGGCACACAAATTGTTTTCAATAAACTACAGAAAACGACACCAGAGTCTCTATTGTGATCCTGTCCCCCATCCATCTCTGTTCCATAGATTGGGGAAGAACAGTCCCAAGTGGAAAGTCATGCACTCATGCCCTCTCCTGACCAGCCCACCTGTCCTACTCCAGACAACAGTGGTTCAGGCATGACTCTGACCATTCATGGGAAGGGGCAGCTTGCTCAGCCCCTCCACCAGACTCAGTTTTTCATGTCTTCAGGGAAGTCTCTCAGAGAGGTCCCTACCTCCTGACTCCTCTGTGGCTCTTCTACTGCAAACCCAATGACATTTCTGAGAATCACCCTTTACCATCAGGAACCTCAGGCCATGAGACATAGCCACTCTCTCCACTGAGCTGTATCTCTGTCCTAATCAGGATGGATTGTAGTAGGGGCTTGCTTGGTCTGTCATCTTTACCAAGTGCCCAGGGAACTCCTAGAAGCCACTGGAAAAGCTTCTGCCTTCCAGGAAAGATAGACAGAATGGGCTAGGGAGTGAGTCCCTGATAGTGAAGCAAGACCCTTTTGGCAAGGCGAAAGATCCATAGAGCCAGACATGGTGGCTCATGCCTGTAATTCCAGTACTTTGGGAGGCTGAGGTGGGCAAATGGCTTGAGCCCAGGAGTTCAACACCAGCCTAACAACATGGTGAAACCCCATCTCTAGAAAAAATACAAAATTAGCCAGGTGTGGTGGCATACGCCTGTAATCACAGCTACTCAGGAGGCTGAGGCAGGAGAATCACTTTAGCCCAGGAGGCGAATTTGAAGTGAGCTGAAATCCTGCCACTGCACTCCAGCCTAGGCAATAGGGCAAGACTCTGTCTCACAAACAAAAAAATTGGCACTTTTTGAGCTCTAAGATGAGGACAGCACTGTGCCAGGCCCCAAGGATGATACAGCAGAAACCAAGACTGTTAAGCCCCTCTGCCCTCAATGAGCTTGTGATCTTGAAGTCTGGCCTTTGCCTGTCTGCTGCTCAAACCAGGCCCTGAAACTGGAGGGCTTGACTCCTGTACCCCAGTGGTGGGTGTGGTTACGGCGTCACCAGGCCAGGTCATGAGAACAAAAGTCACACTCAGGCATCAGGGTTGTCTGAGGAGAACCCCTCTTGGCTCCTCCAGGTTCTGGGCTGGGTGGTAGCAGGTATCAGTCGGGTAGCAACATCTGAGTTACCACAGCTATGTTTGTATTAGTAACCTCTGCAGCTGGAAGGTCTGTCGTGGAAATCAGCTTTCTGAGAAGGCAGAATTTCAGTCTGACAATGAGCTGACAGTGCAGACTGAAAAGTCCTGTTGAGGCTGGGCAAAGGACATCATCTGCTACCAAGGGAATAAGAAAGGCCACATGTTCAGCTGAGATTCCAACCAGGCCCACCTTCCATCTCCAGCTCTACTCCAGGGATCCTCTTGGGGCTCACAGTATAGGCATCTCCCTCTCCTAGCCCTGCCTGATCATAAGCCTCTCTGAAGAGGATGGAGTTCCAGGAGTGAGCTCAAGTGCTGTCTGGACCCAGGGCAGGGTTTAGGGCATAGTGATTGCTGAGTCAGAGCCACTGGGGTCACACTCAGTACCTCTTCAGCCTCTCATTTGCATTCTAGTCATTACACTGGACACAGGAAGACAGAGTTGCCCCCTGCCCCAAGCATACCATGTGCTCCTCAAAGAAGCCCAGGAATACACATCTTCAGTATCCCCCAGGAAACTGTTAGGAAGATGCATAGGAAGAGAGCAAGAGACAGAAGGCAACCTCAACAGCCAAACAGGTTTATTTATAGAAGTAAGCCTTCGAGGGGTCCCAGTCAGGAGTCTGGCAACAAGCTGAGTGTTTTATAATAAAGTTTATATTGGGGAGGGGTTAGGGAAGTACTGGTTGGTTGGGACTGCTGGGGACTTTTCCAGTTGTGGGTGGATGTAGTTAGGGCCGTTATGCTCTGCTGAAGCTATAGGCAAAGTTGACATTTGCTTTGTTTCTGAGAACATAGTGGTCAAGGTTGTAAAATTGCATCACTATTTTTAGTCCTTACATTCGCACTTCTTTGTTTTAATTATATCTTTGGGTAGGGTTTTTAGCAGAGGGGCAGCTACTTGTTCTGGCTGCTTCCTGCTGGTTTAGGGGTGATGATATGGAGGGAGGTAGGCTTCCTTTGGTGATGAAGTCATTCGTTGTGGCAGGAATGCTGTTGTTTTTTTTTTTTTTTGAGACATAATCTTGCTCTGTCGCCCAGGCTGGAGTGCAGTGGCATAATCTCAGCTCACTGCAGCCCCTATCCCAGGTTCCAGCGATTCTCCTGCCTCAGCCTCCTCGGTAGCTGGGATTACAGGTGCACGCCACTACACCTGGCTAATTTTTGTATTTTTAGTAGAGACAAAATGCTGCCTTTATGTGTCCCATTGTGGTGGCCTGAGCAATTGAAGTGACTCTAAAATGAACTTTTGAAAACAATTTAGCAAGCAGGGTAAAAACATTAATGTTAAACAGATGACAATGAAAGGACTAATGGAAGAGTACCCAAGGGAAGAAAGAACTGAAAAAGTCATTGGCAGGTTGTTTGGGTAGACGTTTCACAATCTTTTTAAGTTTGGATATTCCTTCTTTTACCAGTCTAGATTTGTTTGTAAAGAAACAGCATTCTTGCAGGAAGAGGCATAGACCTCCCTTTTCTGCAGTGAGAATGTCTAGTCCCCTATGATTTCGAAGTACTACTGCAGCAAGGGAGTTTATTTGATCTTGTATGTGATCCAGCTGAGTTGCTAGTTCCATTAGTCCCTCCTTTAGTTGGGTGGACAGGAGAACTGAAAAAGCTAAACTTGTGGAACTAAAGCCTATTGCAGAGGAGATTTCGAGAGTAATGAGGATTGGAATTAGCTGGATTGCTCTTTTTGTTTTGGTGTGTGTGTGTGTGTGTATGTGTGTGTGTGTGTGTGTGTGTGTAGTGGGAGGAGAAATTCCCCCACAAGAAATTCTTGTTGTGGCAACAGACAAGGGAGGTATAACTAAGGTAAAGTGCAAGTTCCAGTCCAATTAGCAGACAGGCACCTGTAGAAATTATGTCCACAAAAGAAGAAATAAGGGCTGGAGGGGCTAGACAGGTGGCACATCTGCTTGAAATAATAGGTGGTAGTTTGAGGCATCCCAACCTGATCCTCTTTCCCATTCAAATGACACAAAGGAGGAAGCCAGGTGGGCATCGGTTAATAGTCGGAGAAGGGGGTAATGAGTAAGGAGGTATGAGTTTAGATGAATCAAGAAAGAATCAGATTGGACCCAGAAGGAGAAGGAATTGGCATTTGGATTTTTCATGTCTACCATAGATATTGAATAAAGGCATTGTATAAGCTGGCCCTCACTCATTGCAAAAATCTGACCCTTGAGACCAGATGCAGTGGCTCAAGCCTGTAATCCCAGCACTTTGGGAGGCCGAGGTGGGTGGATCACAAGGTCAGGAGTTAGAAACCAGCCTGGCCAACATGGCAAAACTCCATTTCTACTAAAAATACAAAAATTAGCCAGGAGTGGTAGCGGGCGCCTGCAATCCCAGCTACTTGGGAGGCTGATGCAGGAGAATTGCTTGAACCCAGGAGGCGGAGGTTGCAGTGAGCCGAGATGGCACCACTGCACTCCAGCTTGGGCGACAGAGCAAGACTCTGTCTCAAAACAAAACAAAACAAAACACCTCTGACCCTTGGTTACATTCATAGGCATTAATACTTGTAGGGAGAGAAAATCTTAATGGGTAAGTGGGAGTGGCTGTAGCTGATGAGTTGGAGAATGGGTCACTTCTTCCAGTTGCAGAGGAATAACTAGGATCTGTTGTGTGTGTGAGAGAGAGAGGGAGGTTACAGTGTGAGCATTTTAAAGACCCTACTTGAACTCCATTTAAGGAGCAGGTGACACCTATAGGGGCCTGAATAGTGAGTGGAGTGGTGGTTTCTATATGTCCTATAACCATGTGGCTAATGCACCTTTCTGGCTACAGCCCTGGCAGGATTAGTACTTGGTTCCCAGAATGCAGATCTTAAGGTAGTTTTAGTAATGGTGAGGGTCACTGAGGAATTCGTCCCAGCTTCTAAAGGTGCAGGGAGATAATGGTATACTGGGAACAAAAGAGGCATGCAGACCCGCCAGGGGTCTGTGGAGTCGAAGTTGGCCTGTTTTAGTAAGTAGTAAGACAGCTGCAAGGTATGGTTTAAGTAAAGGGGAAGAGTCGTGCTAGAAAGAGACAAAGAACAAAAGGAAAAAAAGGATATTTGAGATGGGGTGTAGTGTGGGAAAATTTCCTGCAGCCATAGCTCATGAAAGGAGGAAAAAGAAATTATGGGAGGTGGGGGAGCCTGGATACCAGGAAAGGTCTACAAGGCAGCGAATAAAATTTCTGAAAGAGTTGGTGGTTAAAGAATTTTGGGAAGTCAAGAGATCTTGAGTTTGGTGGGTCCTGTAAGAAAATTGAGACAGGTTGGGATTAGGAGGAGGAGCCCTGTTAAGTGTTGAGAAATGTATCCAAGGAGCTTTGCTCTTTAATTTTGCTGCAGTGGGGGGAATTGGTGATTATTAAAATGGCAGCTGGTGCTGATGGGTTTTATTCCCTTAAGTCCAGCATGACTGAGGGGATACTGGGGTTGCAAAACAAATTTGGGAGAGGTCCTTAAGTTTTATTTTATTTTATTTATTTTTTTGAGATGGAGAACTGCTTTGTCGCCAGGCTGGAGTGCAGTGGCACAATATTGACTCATTGCAAACTCCGTCTGCCAGGTTCAAGCAATTCTTTTGCCTCAGCCTCCCGAGTAGCTGGGACTACAGGCACATGCCACCACGCCCGGCTAATTTTTGTATTTTTAGTAGAAACGGGGTTTCACCATATTGGCCAGGCTGGTCTCGAATGCCTGACCTTGTGATCTGCCCACCGTGGCCTCCCAAAGTGCTGGGATTATAGGTATGAGCCATTATGCCCCGCCCCTTAAGTTTTATTAGAAACAGCAACAGTGGGTTGAGAAGTGTCCCATACCATTGGGTTAACTCCTTGGATTGAAATTGTTGGGGACTGGGTTTGGGCTTCATTGTTTTATGGCTGGCAAAGGAGCAAGTAGGCAGGCACCTGCAGCAAGGCATTCAATTGTGATGTGGCCCAAATTTTATTGAGTATATCTTTCTAATAAGGGGTATAGGACACTGTGAAATTACTACAAATAAGTGAGTAAAGGTAGTATTGAATAAGGTGCAGTATAATGGAGGTGTTTGAGAGTGAGTGGTAGGGTGGCTGTCAACCCCAACAACAGAAATGGAGGAATGATTTGGAGGTCCATAATACTCTGGAAGAACTAAGAAACTTGCCCCAATATCCAATAAGAAGGAGATTGGCTTACCAGATGTCATCCCAATTATGCTGGGTTCTGGAGACTCACACAACGAGGGGGCAAGGGATCCTGGGGACCATCAGCCTTCAGCCTATAGCACCAACAAAGAGGAGAGGTGTCAGGCAGGCATGCTGGCTGATGCCTTTAATCACAGTACTTTGGGAGGCCAAGGCAGGTGGATCACGAGGTCAGGAGTTCAAGATCAGCCTGCCTTGGCCAAGATAGTGAAACCCCATCTCCACTAAAAATACAAAAATTAGCCAGGTGTGGTCGCAGGTGCCTGTAATCCCAGCTACTCAGGAGGCTGAGGCAGGGAATTGCTTGAATCTGGGAGGTGGAGTTTGCAGTGAACCAAGATCGCGCCACTGCACTCCAGCCTGGGCAACAGAGCGAGACTCCATCTCAATAACAACAAAAAAAGAGGGGGAGAGATCAAAGATGGCCGATTAGCAACAGCTCAGGAATGTAGCTCCCAGTGAAAGCGCAGAGAACAAGTGGACGCCGCACTTTCCTACGAATTTTGTTGCCCACAGACTGGGAGATACCTGGCAGAGGAACCACACGGGTCACCAGTGTGACTCTTATGGCTGGCGCGGCTGTTTTGCTGGTGCGCCAGTGAGGCGCTTCTCGGTGGGGAGTATATGGGACAGATGGGCTCGGCTGGTCCCATCCTCACAAGGAAAACAGCAATTGGAAGCGCTGAGGACTGAGAGTTTCACAGCAAGCACAGTGAACCCGGGAAGGTCCAACTCTGTGGGGAACGGGCATCCGCCAAAGGAAAACTAAGAAACAGAAAAAATTTCATCACCAGGTGGAGAGAGATCCAAGATGGCCACGTAGCAGCAGCTCAGGATTGTAGCTCCCAGTGAAAG
>CAUYQU010029173.1:0-23982 GCA_963574635.1 Cheracebus regulus | reverse complement strand
GGTGTGTATATATTTAGGATCATTAGCTCTTCTTGATGCATTGATCCTTTTACCATTATGTAATGCCTTGTCTCTTTTGATCTTTGTTGGTTTAAAGTCCATTTTATCAGAGACTAGGATTGCAACTCCTGCTTTTTTTTTGTTCTCCATTTGCTTGATAAATCTTTCTCCATCCCTTTATTTTGAGCCTATGTGTGTTTTTGCACATGAGATGGGTTTTCTGAGTACAGCACACTGATGGGTCTTGACTTTTTATCCAATTTGCCAGTCTGTGTCTTTTGATTGGGGCATCTAGCCTATTTACATTTAAGGTAAATATTGTTATGTGTGAATTTGATCCTGCCATTTTGATGCTAGCTGGATGTTTTACTTGTTAGTTGATGCATTTTTTTTCATTGTGTCAATGGTCTTTACCATTTGGTACATTTTTGGCATGGTTGGTACTGGTTGTTCCTTTTCTTGTTTAGTGCTTCTTTCAGAAGCTTTTGTAAGGCAGGCCTGGTGGTGATGATATCTCTTAGCAATTGCTTGTCCTTAAAGGATTTTCTTTCTCCTTCACTTATGAGGCTTAGTTTGGCTGGATATGAAATTCTAGTTTGAAAGTTCTTTTCTTTAAGGATGTTGAATATTGGCCCCGACTCTCTTCTGGCTTGTAGAGTTTCTGCCAAGGGATCTGCTATGAATCCAAAGCATTTCCCTTTGTGGGTAACCCAACCTTTCTCTCTGGCTGCCCTTAGCATTTTTTTCCTTTATTTCAACCCTGGCAAATCTGACAATTATGTGCCTTGGGGTTGCTCTTCTTGTGGAATATCTTTGTGGTGTTCTCTGTATTTCCTGGACTTGAATATTGGCCTGCCTTGCTAGGTTGGGTAAGTTCTCCTGGATAATATCCTGAAGAGTGTTTTCCAGCTTGGATTCATTCTCTGCGTCACATTCAGGTTCGCCTGTCAAATGTAGATTAGGCCTTTTCACATAATCCCATATTTCTTGGAGGCTTTGTTCATTTCTTTTCACTTTTTTCTCTGTTCTTGCCTTCTCATTTTATTTCATTGAGTTGATCTTCAATCTCTGATATCCTTTCTTCTGCTTGGTTGATTAGACTATTGAAACCTGTGTGTGCTTCACCAAGTTCTCGTGCCATGTATTTCAGCTCCATCAAGTCATTTATATTATTCTCTAAGCTGTTAATTCTAGTTAGCTTCTCATCTAACCTTTTTTCTGGATTGTTAGTTTCTTTGCATTGGGTTAGTACATGTTCTTTTAGCTCTGAGAATTTTGTTATTACCCACCTTCTCAAGCCTGTTTCTGTCAATTCAACAGATTCATTCTCCATCCATCTTTGATCTCTATCTGGTAAGGAGTTGTGATCCTTTGGAGGAGGAGAAGTGTTCTGGTTTTTGGTGTTTTCATCCTTTTTGCACTGGTTTCTTCCCATCTTGGTAGCTTTATCTACCTGTGGTCTTTGTAGTTGGTGACTTTCGGATGGAGTCTCTGAGTGGACATCCTTTTTGTTGATGATGAAGTTATTTCTTTCTGTTTCTTAGTTTTCCTTCTAACAGTCAGGCCCCTCTGCTGCAGGACCACTGGAGGTCCACTCCAGACCCTGCTTGCCTGGGGATCACCCGCGGGGGCTGCAGAACAGTAAGGGTTGCTGCAGGTTTCTTCTTCTGTTATCTTCATCCCAGAAGGGTACTTGCCAGATGTCAGACTGAGGTCTCCTTTATGAGGTGTCTCTTTGGGTATACAGGGGTTGGGGAGCTGCTTGAGGAGACAGTCTGTCCCTTATCACAGCTCAAGTTCTATGCTGGGAGCTCCATTGTTCCCTGCAGAGCTGCTGGGCAGGTACTTTTAAGTCTGTTGTAGTGGAACCCATAACCACCTCTTTTCCAAAGTGCTCTGCCCTAGGAAGGTCAGCTTTATAAGTTCCTGTTGTGCTGCTCCCTTTTTTCATAGATGCCCTGCCCCGTCCAGAGTAGTATAGTCACAGTCTGCCAGCAGAGGTGCTGCTGAGCTGCCACAGGCGCTGCCCAGCTGCTATGTGAACTGCCTCGGTAGCAGTGGACTGCCTTGGTCGTAGTGGTCGCCCTTCCTTCTACTGAGCTGGACCATCCTGGGTCCAGCTGTGCTTGCTGTGAAACTCTCAATCCAGAGCATTTCAGATTGCTTGTTTTGTGGGGGTAGTACCCACTGAGCCAGATCGCCTGGTTCCCTATCTCTGCGCCCTCCCTTCCAGTTGAATGGGTAGCTCTGTCTCTCAGGCGTTCCAGCCATCAGTTGAAACAGCCACCCAGATTTGTGTGAGTTTCTGTGCACCAACCCTGCACCAGCTAAAACTGTTGTGCTGACAACTTGTGGCACTTCTTGGCATGGGAATCTCCTGGTCTGTGGGCAGTGAAAATTTTTTGGAAATGCAGTGGGCACTCACTCTCTGCATTGTTCTTGCTGGTACCTGTTCCTATTAGGCCATCTTGGATCCTCTCCCCTATCCATGTTGTTTAGTGGATCAATAGTTCTTCCTTTTTATTGCTGAGTAATATTTCACTATACAGCTACACTGCAGAATTCCCCAGTTGAAGGATATGGAGAAGAGTAATTGTAGCCACTTTGGTAAATAATCTATCATGTATACTAATTAACTGACTTAAAAGTTTTGTATTCTTTCCTTGAACAAAAAGTCACACAAATGTAGAGAAGAAAACAAAATGAATCCTAAGATGGTCTTCACTTAGCTTCAACAATTTTCAAGATTCTTTCCATCTATCCCTTTTTACTTTAGTCTTTCTTGTTGAAATATACTAAAGTAAATCTTAGATATGAGAGTGAAATATGTAGAGATTATTCCATTTGACTCTCCAAAAGTTATGAATGTTTTCCATGTAACTTTAATGTATCATCAAACTTTTTCTATAAAGGGCCAAGTAATAACTGCTTTTGGCTTCATGAGCTCTGTGGTCTTTGTCAAAATTACTCAGTTTCCGCTGTTATAAAGAGAAAGCAGCCTTAGACTACTCATAAACAAGCATGACTGTGCTCTACCAAAACTTTATTTACTAAAACAGGCAGCAGCCCATAGTTTGACAAATGCAATATAATCTCCAGTCCATGATGAAGTTTTCCAGATTGCTTCAAAAATGTATTTTACTGGTTTTTTTTCTCTCCAGTCAAACCTTGTTTGGATTCTGTCTTTAAATGATTTTCAAGTTTCTAACATAAATTCCGTACATACCCATATTTTTCAGTGCATATTAATTCTGCTATCACCAGAATTTCTTCCTTGAGAAATAACTACTTTGTAACATAAACAATATGTATTTTTCATTGAGAAATTAGAGAAAAACAATAAGCAAAAGGTAAAACATAAGTTCTTCATAATCCTATCACCTAGAAATAACCATTGTGAATATTTTGGTGTATGTACTTTTTTTTTTTTTTTTTCCTTTAAGGTAGAGTCTTTCTCTGTTGCCCAGGTCATAGTGCAGTGGCGTGATCTCAGTTTACTGCAACCTCTGCCTCCTGGGCTCAAATGATTCTCCTGCCTCAGCCTCCTCAGTAACTGGGACTACAGGCAGGCATTACCACTCCTAGCTAATTTTTGTATTTTTAGTAGAGACAAGGTCTCCCATGTTGCCCAGGCTGGTCTTGAACTCCTGAAGTCAAGTAGTCTGCCTGCCTCAGCCTCCTAGTATGTTGGAATTATAGGTGTGAGCCACTATGTCCAGCCAGGATATAATACACATTTATAAATAAAATGTCTCAGTGGAAAAAAGAATTCTGAGTGGAGCTCTCTACCAGTGCCATAACTTATCTTACAGATTTTAGTCTCATGACTTAAAAAAAAAAAAAACCTTTTAATATTGATCAGTGCAGGAGCTGGGTGCTCACACACATTGCTGGTAGTCATCAGGTCAGCAGGGGTTCACAGAGTCCCCTTTGCTCTCCATACCATCCCTGTCTGTGCTGTTGCTGTATGTGCCTCAGTTTCAGGAACCTGTCTGTTGCTAGGGTTCTTCAAACAGGCCTGATCTTGGCCAACCACAAAATACTTCCCTGGAGTTCTCAGAGTTTTTAGTGCCTATCCTGTAGATGGCCCAAGGTTCTACAAACTTCCCTAGTTCTTACTAGGGAGGCCTCCGGGCCAGAACTCAGGGGAGGGTGCAAATGCCGTGTGCAGACTCCACACATAGGGGAAAATCCAAGCCCTTGTCTTTCAAAGCTGGGAGGCAGGCAGCCTGGGGCAGTTTTCAAACCCATCTCACCCTCCACCTGGAAATAGATTCAGGGCTGTTGGGGGAACACACGACGGGAGTGAGACTGGCCCTTTGGTTTGCATGGGATCTGGGGGAGGCCTATGACTGCCAGCTTCCCCCTACTTCCCTAACAACCTATAAGACTCAGCAGAGGCAGCCATAATCCTCCTAGATACTCAACTCCAGTGACCTGGGAATCTTACCCCATCCCCCACAGCAGCTAAGCAACACCCACCCAAGGAGAGTCTGAACTCAGACACACCTAGCCTTGCCCCAACCTGATGGTCCTTCCCTACCCACCCTGGTAGTGGAGGACAAAGAGCATAAAATCTTGGGAGTTTTAGGGCCCTGCCCAGCACTGGTCACTTTCCATGCTACTACAGCTGATGCTCTCTGGAAAGCACCACCTCTTGGCAGGAGGCCAACCGGCACAAAAATAGACCATTAAACTACCAAAGCTAAGAAGCCTCACTGAGTCCATTGCATCCCACTGCCATCTCCACTGGAACAGGCACTGGCATCCATGACTAAGAGTCCCATAGACAGTTTACATCACAGGACTCTGTGCAGACAACCCCCAGTACCAGCCCAGAGCCAGGCAGACTCACTGGGTAGCTAGACCCAGAAGAGTGACAACGATCACTGCAGTTCAGCTCACAGGAAGCCACATCCATAGGAAAAGGGGGAGAGTACTACATCAAGGGAACACCCCAAGGGACAAAAAAGTCTGAATAATAGCATTCAGCCCTTGATCTTCCCTCTGACAGAGCCTTACCCAGATGAGAAGAAACCAGAAAACCAACTTAGGTAATATGAGAAAACAAGGCTCTTTAACACCTCCCCAAAATGACTGGTTCACCAGCAATGGATCCAAACTGAGAAGAAATTCCTGACTTACCTGAAAAAGAATTCAGGAGGTTAGTTATTAAGCTGATCAGGGAGACACAAGAGAAAAGTGCAGCCTATTGCAAGGAAATCCAAAAAATGATACAAAAAATGAAGGGAGAAATATTCAAGGAAATAGATAGCTTAAAAAACAGTCAAAAATTCAGGAAACTTTGTACATACTTTTAGAAATACAAAATGCTCTGGAAAGTCTCAGCAATAGAATAGAACATGTAGAAGAAAGAAATTCAGAGAGCAAAGACAAGGTCTTCACATTAACTCAATCTGACAAAGAAAAGGAAAAAAGAATAAGAAAATATGAACAAAGACTAAGAAGTCTGGGATTATGTTAAATGCACAAACCTAAGAATAATTGGTGTTCCTGAAAAAGAAGAGAATTCTAAAAGCTTAGAAACATATTTGGGGGAATAATGGAGGAAAACTTTCCCAACCTTGCAAGAGACCTAGACAGCCAAATACAAGAAACACAAAGAACACCTGGGAAATTCAACACAAAATGATCGCTCAGCCATATTGTTTTAAGGTTATACAAAGTTAAGATGAAGGAAAGCTCTTAAGAGCTTTGATACAGAAGCACCAGGTAACCTATAAAGGAAAATCTATTCAGATTAACAGCAGATTTCTCAGCAGAAACCCTACAGTCAAACCAGAAGGGATTAGGGCTCTATCTCCAGACTCCTCAAACAAAACACTTTCAGCCAAGAATTTTGTATCCCATGAATCTAAGTGTCATATATGAAGAAAAGATGCAGTCTTTTTCAGGCAAACAAATACTGAGAGAATTCACCATTACCACGCCACCACTATAAGAACTGCAAAAGGGGCTCTAAATCTTGAAACAAATCCTGGAAACACATCAAAACAGAACCTCTTTAAAGCAGAAATCACTGGGTGTGGTGGCTTATGACTGTAATCCCAGTACTTTCGGAGGCTGAGGTGGGTAGATCACCTGAGGTCAAGAGTTTGAGACCAGCCTGGCCAACATGGTGAAACCCTGTCTCTTCTAAAAATACATAAATTAGCCAGATGTGGTGGCATGTGCTTGCAGTCCCAGTTACTCAGGAGGCCAAGGTAGAAGAATTGCTTGAACCCAGGAGGCAGAAGTAGCAGTGAGCTGAGATTGCACCACTCCCCTCCAGCCTTGGTGACAGAGTGAGACTCCATCTTAATAAAAAATAAATAAATAAATAAATAAATAAATAAGTGTTTGACTAATAAGTAGATGAAAATGAGAGATAAATCTCACATATAGAAGAATTCAAAAAATTGATGTAGGTAATTTCCCTTCAAGGAGATGGAGTCTAATTCCTTACCCCTTGAATGCGTGCTTAGTGACTTGTTTTCTGAATGAGACTCTGCCTCAAAAAAAAAAAAAAAAAAAAAAACCCATAAATCACGCAGGATCCACAAAACAAAAATACAAGTTAGAAAGTAAAACAAAAAAAACCTAAGTACACAGACAACAAAGAGCACGATATATGCAATGGTACCTCACATTTCAATACTAACATTGAATGTAAATGGCCTAAATTCTCCACTTAAAAGATATAGAACCGTAGAATGGATAAGAACTCACAACCAGCTATCTGCTGCCTTCAGGAGACTCATCTAATACATAAGGACTCACATAAACTTAAAGTAAAGGGGTGGAAAAAGGCATTTTATGCAAATGAACACCAAAAGCAAGCAGAGATAGCTATACTTATATCAGACAAAACAAACTTTAAAGCAACAGCAGTTAAAAGAGACAAAGAGAGATATTATATAAGAATAAAAGGCCTTGTCCAATAGGAAAAGATCACAATTCTAAACATATATGCAGCTAGCACTGGAGCTCCCAAATTTATAAAACAATTACTAATAGACATAAGAAATGAGATACACAGCAATACAGTAACAGTGGGAGACTTCAGTAGTCCTCTGACAGCACTAGATAGGTCATGAAGACAGAAAGTCAACAAAGAAACAGTGAATTTAAACTATACCTTGGAACAATGGACTTAACATGTATATACAGAACATTTTTTCCAATAACCACAGAATACACATTCTATTCAACAGTACATGGAACTTTCTCCAAGATAGGCCATATGATAGGCCATAAAATCAGCCTGAATAAATTTTTAAAAAATTGAAATTATATCAAGCATTCTCTCAAACCACAGCAGAATAAAACTGGAAATCAACTCCAAAAGGAAATTTCAAAGCATGCAAATACATGTAAACTAAATAACCTGCTCCTGAATGAGCATTGGGTCAAAACAAAATCAAGACGGAAATTTAAAAGTCCTTCTAGCTGAATGACAATAATGACACAATCTAACAAAACCTCTGGGAGATAGCAAAAGCAGTGCTAAGAGGCAAGTTCATAGTCCTAAATGCCTACATCAAAAAGACTGAAAGATCACAAACTGACATTCTAAGGTCATACCTCAAGGAGCTAGAGAAACAAAAGCAAACCAAACCCAAACCCAGCAGAAGAAAGGAAATAACCAAGATCAGAATGGAACTAAATGAAATTGAAACAAACAAAACAAAAATTACAAAAGATAAATGAAACAAAAAGCTAGTTCTTTGAAAACATAAAATTCATAGGCCATTAGCAAGATTAACTAAGAAAAGAAGAAAGAAAATCCAAATAACCTGACTAAGAAATGAAATAGGAGATATTACAACTGATACCACTGAAATACAAAAGATCATTCCAGGCTACTATGGGGACACCTTTACAGACATAATATAGAACGTGTAGAAGAAATGGATAAATTTCTGGAAAAATACAACACTCCTAGTTTAAATCAGTAAGAATTAGATACCCTGAACAGACCTATAATAAGCAGTGAGATCGAAATGGTAGTTAAAATATTACCAACCAAAAAACATCCCAAAACAGACAGATTCACAGCAGAACTCTACCAGACGTTCAAAAAAGAATTGGTATCAATAGTTTTGACACTATTCCACAGGATAGGGAAAGAAGGAATCCTTTCTAAATCATTCTATGAAGCCAGCAACACCCTAATGCCAAAACCAGGAAGGACATAACCAAAAAAGGAAACCACAGATCAATATCCTTGATGAACATAGATGCTAAAATACTTATCAAAATACTAGCTAACCAAATCCAACAACACCATGATCAAGTGGATTTCATACTAGGGATGTAGGAATGGTTTAACATACTCAAGTCAATAAATATGATACACCCCATAAAGAGAATTAAAAACAAAAATCACATAATCATCACAATAGATGGAGAAAAAGCATTTGACAAAATCCAGAATTGCTTTATAATTAAAACTCTCAGCAAAATTGGCATACAAGGGACATTCCTTAGTGTAATGAAAGTCATCTATGATAAATCCACAGCCAACATAACACTGTATGAGGAAAAGTTGAAAGCATTTCCTCTGAGAACTGGAACAAGACAAGGATGCCCACTCTCACCACTCATCTTCAACATGGTACTGGAAGTCCTAGCCAGAAGAATCAGCCAATAGAAAGAAATAAAGAGCAACCAAGTTGGTAAAGAGGAAGTCAAACTGTCACCGTTTGCTGACAATATGATCATTTACTTTGAAAACCCTAAGGACTCCTCCAGAAAACTCCTAGAACTGATAGAAGAATTCAGCAAGGTTTCTCAATACAAAATTAATGTGCACAAATCAGTAGCTCTTCTATACACCAACAGTGACCAAGCACATAATCAAATCAAGAACTCAACCTCTTTCACAATAGCTGCAAAAAAATTAAAATAAGAATATACCTAATGAAGGAATTGAAAGACCTCCACAAGGAAAACTACAAAACACTACTGAAAGAAATCATAGATGACACAAGCAAATGGAAACACATCCCATGCTCGTGGATGGGTAGAATCAATACTGTAAAAATAACCATACTGGCAAAAGCAATCTGCAAATTCAGCACAATATTCATCAAAATACCACTATCATTCTTCACAGAATTAGAAATAAACAGTTCTAAAATTCACATGGAGCCAAAAAAGAGCCTGCATAGTTAAAGCAAGACTAAGGGAAAAAACATCTGGAAGCATCACACTACCTGATTTCAAACTATACTATAAGGCCATAGTCACCGAAACAGTATGGTACTGGTATAAAAACAGACCAATGAAACAAAATAGAGAACCCAGAAATAAACTCAAATACTTACAGCCAACTGATTTTTGACAAAGCAAATAAAAAAAGTGGGGAAAGGACACCCTTTTCAACAAATGGTGCTGGTATAATCAGCCACATGTAGGAGAATGAAACTGGATCCTCACATCTCACCTTATACAAAAATCAACTCAAGATGGATTAAGGACTTAAACCTAAGACCTGAAACTATAAAAATTCTAGAAAACAACATTGGAAAAACCTTCTAGACATTGGTTTAGGCAAAGATTTCATGACCAAGAACCCAAAAGCAAATGCAATAAAAAAAAGATAAATAGTTGAGAACTAATTAAACTAAAGAGCTTTTGCACTGCTAAAGAACAGTCAGCAGAGTAAATAAACAATCCACAGAGTGGAAGAAAATCTTCATAATTTGTACATCTGACAAAGGACTAATATCCAGAATTTACAACAAACTCAAATCAGTAAGAAAAAAACCAACAATCCCATCAAAAAATGGGCTAAGGCTCTTTCTGTTCTCCATAATGGCTCAGGATCAAGGTGAAAAGGAGAACCGATGCAGGAACTTCACATCCACAAGCTCTGTCTCAACATCTGTGTTGGGGAGGGTGGAGACAGACTGATCCGAGCAGCCAAGGTGTTGGAGAAGCTCACAGGGCAGACCTCTGTGTTTTCCAAATCTAGATACACTGTCAGATACTTTGACATCCAGAGAAATGAAAAGATTGCAGTGCACTGCACAGTTTGAGGGGCCAAGGCAGAAGAAATCTTGAAGAAGGGTGTAAAGGTGTGGGAGTATGAGTTGAGAAAAAACAACTTCTCAGATACTGGAAACTTTGGTTTTGGGATCCAGGAACACATTGATCTGGGTATCAAATATGACTCAAGCATTGGTATCTACGGGCCGGACTTCTATGTGGTGCTGGCTAGGCCAGATTTCAGCATTGCAGACAAGAAGCACAGGAGAGGCTGCATCGGGACCAAACACTGAATCAGCAAAGAGGAATCCATGAGCTGCTTCCAGCAGAAGTATGATGGGATCACCCTTTCTGACAAATAAATTCCCATTTCTATCCAAAAGACCAATAAAAAGTTTTCAGTGAAAAGTAAAAAAAAGAAAAAAAAGAAAAAAGAAAAAGTGGACTAAGGATATGAATGGACAATTCTCAAAAGAAGATATACAAATGGACAAATGCTCAACATCACTAACGATCAGGGAAATGCAAATCAAAACCACAATGCGATACCACGTTATTCCTGCAAGAATGGCCATAATTAAAAAATCAAAAAACAGCAGATGTTGGCGTGGATCTAGTGAACAGGTAACACGTCTACACTGCTGGTGGGAATGTAAACTAGTACAGCCACTATGGAAAACAGTGTGGAGATTCCTTAAAGAACAAAAAGTAGAACTACCATTTGATCCAGCAATCTCCCTACTGGGTATCTACCAAAAGGAAAGGAAGTCATTATTTGAAAAAGATACTTGCACATGCATGTTTATAGCAGCACAATTCCCAGTTGCAAAATCATGCAGCCAACCCAAATGCCCATCAATCAACGAGTGGATAAAGAAACTGTGGTGTGTAAGTGTGTGTGTCTGTGTGTGTGTGTGTATATATATACGTATATATACATATATATACATATATATATACACACACACAGACACACACACTGTGGTATATACATATATATATACACACACATATACACTGTGGTGTATATATGTATATGCATGATGGAATACTACTCAGCCATAAAAAGGAATGAATTAACAGCATTTGCAGTGACCTAGATGAGATTGGAGACTATTATTCTAACTGAACTAACTCAAGAATGGAAAACCAAACATCGTATGTTCTCACTGATATATGGGAAGTAAGCTATAAAGTCTAGAATGCACACTGTACATCTAATTTAATTCTTATGCAAAGGCATAAGAATGATGCAATGGACTTTGGGGACTTGAGGGGAAGAGTGGGAAGGGGGTGAGGGATAAAAGACTACAAATATGGTGCAGTGTATACTGTTCACGTGATGGGTGCACCAAAATCTCACACATCACCACTAAAGAACTTACTCATGTAACAAAATACCACCTGTACTCCAATAACTTACGGGGAAAAAAAGTTTTTTGTATAAGAAAACTAAACATTAAAAGAAAAGAAACCGAGGTACAGAAAAGTTGTCATTTCTTTCAGATCACAGGAACTAGTATGAGTGGGTTTCAAGACAAGAAAGACAGGCTCCAGAGACCACACTCAACCATGAGTCTATGTTGCAACCAAGACTAATCTATGAGAAGGATGACAATTTATTAATTGGAGATTGTGGAGAGGTAGGAATCCCAAGTTAATATGCCCAAAAGAGAGCTCTTGGTTTCTTCCTGCCTGTCTCTATTTTCTCTTTCTTCAGGCTTTCCTCTGTCAGTAAACACCAACTTCATTCAACCAGCTATGCATCCCCAGTTCTTGGAGTTATCCTTATCCCTGCTCCTCTCGTCACTTATCTAGTCTATCAACAAAGCCTACTGGCTCTGCCTTCACAATACAAACCTAACCCTGTCTCTCTCCCCTCCGCCACTGCCATCGTGGTCCAATCCCCCATTATTTTTCCCCCAGATTATTGTAATAACTCATATCTGGTTTCCTGGTTCCTACTGTTACCCTCAATTGTCTATTCTCACTACAGCTGGAGTAACTCTTTTAAAGCAAAAGTCAGATTATATCCCCTTTGCCCAAAACTCTCTGATGACATCCCAACTTTCTCAGAATGAAATTTAGTTGTTGTTGGCTCACACAGCCTTACGTAAATCTATCCATCTGCTACCTACTCTCCAGCCACTTTCCCTGTCACTCCCTGTGCTCCAGATTTCATGTCCTTTCAGTTTCTCATATATGCTGGCTGTGCTCCATCCTCAGTGGCTCCCTGTGCTTGGAAGGCTCTCATGGGTGGCTGCAGAGCTTGCTTCTCTATTTCATGCAAGTATCTGCTCCAGGTCACCTTCTTAATGAGGTTCTCCCTGAATACTGAGGCCTCTATTCCCTTTCTTGTCCTCACTAGCCCCTTCCCCAGCCTAGTGCTCATGCCCCTGCGTAGATTACAAATACACTGTTCATTGGTCTGTTATCCTTCCCAGCCCTTTCTTGTTAGCACGTAAGAGAAAGGATTTTGTCTGTTATTTTAGTGTTGTTTCCTGTGCCTCAACTGCTGTCTAGCACATAGCAGGCATACGATGAAAATTGTTTGAATGACTGACTGAACGAATGCAGGAATGTCATCATTCTGTACTGTGAACCATAATGAACGTGAAATGAAGCAAGAGAATGAAGACACACAATAGGTCAGCCTACTAACAGTTCTTTTAATTGCCTGATTGATGTTGAAAAATGAAGCTTTCTGGAAGATAAATGAAAGCTATTAAATGCCATTCATCACAATTCTTGTCATAACCAACTCAATAAAGTATAGAATGCACATTGTACATCTAATTTAATGTGTGCAAACCAGGCATGTAATAACACAAATGTACAGTTTGTTGGTTGTAGTTAGTGCAGAAAAATGTAGTATTAACCAAAGATAAGAGAGTCGCTGATGCATTCTCTATATTGGCAGATCAATACAGTATTATAAAGAATGAAGAAATGAAATCAAAGGATTTTTTTTTCTGACAAAAGAGAGAAAAGAATGAAATGGAAAGGGCACAATTGGCACCATTTAAATCTATGCCTTTATGTTTTACCTTCTAATTGGGACCCGAGGTTATAAATCAAGATAATAAAAGCTGATAAATACATTGCCTTATTTTTCCCCACAGGGGAGGTGAAGGAAGATGAAAGAAAGCATCAAAAGAAAACTACTCTGGCAGGGACTTCTCATTCCTTTTCATTTTATTTTCTGGCAAAGACTGTAGTGCATCCATTACTTGTCTGAGAGGTTACAAAAGAGGAAGGAGCCTGGGGTTGTATAATAACGCTGGAAACCTAGGAGAGGCCACAAAGAGTATCTTGTAGGGTGGGCGGGGTTCAGAAGGTTCTAAGCCATGCTGTGAATCTGACACACAGGCCTTTGTGCTCAAAACACAACATCTGGGGTGTATTCTCAGCTCTTACAAGGAGCAATGAATGCTGCTAATTACTTTGCTTTGGGGGTTTTGATGAGGGGATAGAAATGTAACCAAAGTTGGAAGGAATTAGTCTCTAGTTTAGCAGGCTTCTTGCTAAATGTCTACCTCCTGAGGTTCTACTGCTAAAAGAGAAAACATTCTAGACACTTGGCTTTTTTCACTTCTGCATTTCTTATTTATGATATAAATGCAAAAAAAAAAGAGAAAACATTCTAGACACTTGGCCTTTTTCACTTCTGCATTTCTCATTTATGATATAAATGCAAAAAAAAAATAGGAGATGTTCTATTATACATAACAACAGCCTTAACACCAAAGACCTCCAGAGTGTAACTCACATAGTCCCTTTTTTAAAAAAAATTTTCTTTTGAGATGGAGTCTCATTCTGTTGCCCAGGCTGGAGTGCAGTGGCACGATGGCACGATCTTGGCTCACTGCAGCCTCTGCCTCCTGGGTTTAAGCAATTCTCCTATCTCAGCCTCCCTAGTAGCTGAGATTACAGGCATGCATTATCACTCCTGGCTAATTTTTGTATTTCTTTAGTAGAGACGGGATTTCACCATATTGGCCAGGCCAGTCTCAAACTCTTGATCTCAAGTGATCTGCCCAACTTGGCCTCCCAAAGAGCTGGGATTACAGGTGCGAGCCATCATGCCCAGTCCTTCACATAGTCACTTTTATCTGTAATGAGAAATAGGAAGAAAATAGATGCACAAATGATCTCTCAGATCCTTTCAAAACAGAAAACTTTTTCTATGAAGTCAGAATGTTGCCTTATGAAACTAACTTAAGCAAATAACTTTAAAGTACAACATTTCTCCAGAGCTTCCCTCAAAGAGTAAAGTCTACAGCAGAGTGCCCCCCACCTTCCATTGAGGTTTCCCTGGGTAAAGATCATACGAAAAAGCAAGTGCAATGATCAAAGCTCTAGGAACAGGAAAGAAAGAATATAAGGCCTGGATAATATGTGAGCCCCAGAGTCCACGTCTGAGTAATCAGGTATGAGCTGTGGCTCACGAGTCTCCCTTCTGTTTGAACAGCAGTAGCAGACAGAAGTCCACAAACCGAAATCACTTTTACTCGTGTGCCAGCCCGCGTTGACAGTGCCCTGAACAGCAGTACTGTGGAGGTGGGAGAGATGGCCTGAGTTCATGCCCTGGCCCCTCACTTGTTAGTTCAGTGATTATAAGCAGATTGTTCACTTTGTCATATATCAACGTGGACAATAACATAATGTATAAGTGTACTTCAACTGGTGCCTACTGCATAACAGGTGGGCGGAAAATGCTAGTTTTTTTAATCCCTTTTACTTGTACTGAGATGCAGGAAGAACGCTACACTAAAATCAACAATATATACAGACATACCTCAGATATCATGGATTTGGTTCTAGAGCAGTGCAATAAAGTAAATGTCACTATAAAATGAACCATACAAATTTTGTAGTTTCTCAGTGCATACAAAAGTTACGTTTACACTATGCTGTAATGTATTAACTGTGCAATAGCATTATGTCTAGAAAAACAATATACATATCTTAATTTAAAGATACATTTTTGGTACAAAATGCTAACAATCATCTGAGCTCTCAGTGAGTTGTAATTTTTTGTTGGTGGAGGGTCTTGCTGACTCATCAGGGTGGTAGTTCTGAAGACTGGGGTGGCTGTGGAGATTTCTTAAAATAACATAACAATGAAGCTTGCTGCATCAACGGACTCTTTTTCATGGAAGATTTCTCTGTAGTAGGCAATACTCTTTGATAGCATTTTATTCACAGTACAACATTTTTTAAAAATTGGAGTAAATTCTCTCAACATCTGCCACTACTTTTGTGTAATATTCTAAATCTTTTGTTGTCATTTTGTAGTCTTTTGTCTTTTTTGTTGTCAAAAAAAAACCACATGTGCCTAGACAGGGTGGAAAGGGAAAAGTCAAGGGCTTACTAAAAAGCAGAAGCCTAAAAAAGATAAAATTCCCATGGCAGTTCTATTCAACTGTAGCCTGTGAGTGCAGGAACAGTGTTTCCATGGGAAAGCATTATGCCCAGTGGTTTCTCGGTTTCAACAGTGGGAAAGCCCTTGAGGTTTTCTGTCACTGTCAGGAGGGAGCGGGAAACTGTTTATGGAATCCAGTCGATGTTCAGGCACCATGCTATGAAAGCAAACATGTCTGAGACTTCCTCTATCACTTTGGCTGTGGGCTTCCCTGACCCTGGCCTGCCTTGGTGTCCACGTGGATAAGCAGGGGGTTGCTTTGCTTCCTGCTGTGGCCCACGATGTACTGAAGGGTGGCGATGAACTTCAGGGAGTGAAGCGGGACCACACGGTCATCATGGTCAGCAGTAAGGAGCCGAATGGACAGGTACTGGATGTCATCGTCTTCTGGTAATTTCATGTTATGCAATGGAGAGTATTTGACAAGCCATTCAAAGTGTTGTTTGCTGTCTGAGCACCCATAATCAGTGGTCCAAGCCTGGCCAATGGTATGTTTATGAAACTTCAGCATGTCCATTACTTCAACTTGGGCAATAACACAACCAAAGAGGTCAGGTCGCTGATTTGCACAAGTAACCACTAAGAGGCCTCCATTTGAGCCTCCATTAATAGCCTCTTGGGAGATGTGTAACCTTCCTTGATCAGATACTCAGCAGCACACTGAAAGTTATCAAAGCAGTTTTGTTTGTTGGCCAAGATATGCCACCTTTCTGCCACGTCTCTCCATATTTGCCACCTGCTCTGATGTTGCCCACTGCCAGGATACCACCCACATGTCTCACAAAAATAAGCCTGGAAACACTGTAGGTGGGTGTGATGGATACGTTGAAGCCACCATAGCCATACAAGAAAGCGGGATGAGAACCATCCAATTTTATGCCTTTTTAAATGCACAATGAAAGATGGAATCTTCATACCATCCTTGCTAGGGTAGAAAATCTGGACTGTATGGTAATCAGAAGCATCAATTCCTTTTACCGCCATCTCTCGGAAAACTCTTGGCTCCAGTTCCTCTTTGGTAAGATCACAGTGATAAATCATACCTGAAGATTAAAAGGAAGTAAACTGATAGAAGATTTCGGTGTCCTTCTTCTGACCTCTGTACCCCACGAGGCTGCCAACTTCCAGTGGGAAGGTCTTAAGGAGAGCACCAGTAGTCAGGTCGTGGCGATGCAGAATGTTCTTGATGTCATGAAGGTCGCATAAGACCAAGAAGTTGGACATGACACAAGCTACCCATTCTAAGACATCTTTCTGATGCTCAGGAACAAGCACTTTCCACTTAGACTCGTCACGATCCCTGAAGTCAATGTTGAGCACACGATAGTTAGGAGAATGGCAATTCGTCTTTAAAGTGAACACCATCCCCTCATTGGTCACGTAGTCATATTCTCCTTCAAAGTTGTTGATCAGTTTTGCCCACTTTAGGATTCCAGTGATGCCATTGGATTTCTGCTGTAGGTCACAGTACCAGAGTTTTCCTGGATCACAACCCTCCCTTGTTCTTAACAAGACATAGCGGCCATCTGATAACTCAGCTCCACCCATCCATTTAGGTTCATCAGGAAACTCAGCACACAAAATATCTTCTGACTGATCAGTTTCCAAGACATGGTAGTAGAGCTTTTGGTGGAGATTGGTGGATGTCTCTGTACCATCACCTTTTCCAATCTGTTGGGGATATGAGTTGTAGAACATTCCCTTTCCATCATGGGTCCAGGCCATACAGCTGAACTTGACTCTTTCAAGCACATCTGAAAGCTCTTTGGCACCATCAACTTTTGTCACCCAGTCTGAACCAGTGGCACTCAGACCATAGGCAAAATATTCACCATCTTCACTGACCACATAACCTCAGAGTGCCACCATGCCATCATCAGACAGTGTGTTGGGGTCCAGGAACACTTTGGCCTCACCCTGTAAGGGATCCTGTACATATAATACTCGCTGGTTCTGCAAATCTGTATTGTAAAAATAAAAATACCATTTTCCTTTCTTGAAGTGGAAACTATACTTGGGATAGCCATACAGTTCGGTCATTCTCTCTTTGTATAAACCTCTGATAGGACACTGCTCAAGAAATGGCACAGTAATCTTTACCAGGAGTAGATTTCATCTCAAGAAATCACTTTCTTTGATCATCTATAAGAAGCAACTCCCCATTCACTCAAGTTTGATCCTGAGATTACAGTAATTCATTCACATCTTTAAGCTCTACTTCTATTTCTCTTGCTATTTTTACCACATCTGCAGTGACTTCCTCCATTGAAGTCTTAAAACCGTCAGAGTGATCCATGATGGTAGAATCAACTTCTTCTAAACACCTGTTAATGTCTATATTTTGACCTCTTCCCATGAATCGTGAATGCTCTTAATGGCATCTAGAATGGTGAATCCTTTCCAGAGGTTTTCAATGTACTCTACTCAGATCTATCAAAAGAACCATTTTGGAAGCTATGGCCTTGTGAAATGTGTTTCTTAAATAATATAATTTAAAAGCCAGAATTACTCCCTGATCTATAGGCAGCTTAATGAATGTTATGTTAGCATGAAAATAAAATTTCTCTCCTTGTATATCTCCATCAGAGCTCTTGGGTGACCAGGTGCATTGTCAATGAGCAGTAATAATTTAAAAGGATTATTTCTGAGCAGTAGGTCTCAATAATGGGCTTAAAATATTCAGTAAACCACTCTGTAAATCGATGGATGTGTTGTCATCTAGGCTTTGCGGTTCTATTTATAGAGCATCGGCAGAATAGATTCAGTACAATTCTTAAGGGCTTAGAATTTTTTTGTATGGTAAATGAGCATTGGCTTAAACTTTAAGTCACCAGCTGCATTAGCCTGTAACAAGAGTCTGCCTGTTTTTTGAAGCTTTGAAGCCAAGCAGGGACTTTTCTTCCTTAGCTAGGAACAGCCTAGATGGCATCTTCTTCCAATAGAAGGCTGTCTGGTCCACATTGAAAATCTGTTGTTTAGTGTAGCCACCTTCATCAATAATCCTAGCTAGATCTTCTAGAAAAATTACTGCAGCTTCTACATCAGTACTTGCTGCTTCACTTCATACTTCTATGTTATGGAGCTGGCTTCTTTCCTTAAACCTCATGAACAAACCTGTGCTGGCTTCCAACTTTTCCTCTGCAGCTTCCTCACTTCTTGCTCTGGATTGGGCTTTGGTTTAAGGTAACATTGTTTCTGGTATGAGTCTTCTATGCAGACCACTCAAACTTTCTCCATATCAACAATCAGGCTGTTTTACTTTCTTATCACTCATGTGCTCATTGGAGTAGAACCTCTTATTTCTTTCAAGACCTTTTTATTTGCATTCACTACTTAGTTAACTGTTTGGCATAAGAGCCCTAGCTTTTGGCCTAGCTCAGCTTTTAACATGCCTTTTTCACTAGACTTCATCGTTTCTAGCATTTGATTTGGAGTAAGAGATATGCAACTCTCTTTCATTTGAACCCTTAGAAGCCATTGTAGAAATATTAATTGACCTAATTTTCATTTTGTGTCTCAGGGAATAGGGAGGCCTGAGAAATGGAGGATTGACTGGTCAGTGGAACAGTCAGAACACACATTTATTGATTAAGTTCACTGCCTTAAATGAGTGCACTTTGTGGCACTCCAAAAAATTGCAATAGTAACATCAAAGATCACCCTAACGGATATAATAATAATGGAAAAGTTTGAAATATTGGAAGAAGTACCAAAATGTGACATAGAGATACGAGGTGAGCACATGCTATTGGAAAAATGGCCCTGAATGATTTGCTGGACTCAGAGTTGCCACAAACCTTCAATTTGTAAGAAGTTTAATATTTGTGAAGTGCAAGAAAATGAAGTATGATAAAATGAGGTGTGTTTTAATTTCTCCCCAGTGGATTTGGTGAAATGAATGCATCCCCAAATAACAAAGCATACTAGTTTTTGTGCGATAAAGAGACACTATAAGGAAGATTATATATATATATATATATATATATAGAGAGAGAGAGAGAGAGAGAGAGAGAGATGAAGTCTCATTCTCTCTCCCAGGCTGGAGTGCAGTGGTGCAATCTTGGTTCACTGCCACCTCCATTTCCCTGGGTTCAAGAGATTCTCCTACCTTAGGCTCCTGAGTAGATGGAATTACAGGTACATGCCACCACACCCAGCTAATTTTTGTAGTTTTAGTAGAGATAGGATTTCACCATGTTGGCCAGGCTGGTCTTGAACTCTCCTGACCTCAAGTGATCCACAGGCCTCAGCCACCCAAGTGCTGGGATTACAGGCATGAGCCACCTTGCCCAGCCTGCAAGGAAGATTTTAAAAAGGAGATGTTTGCTAGAGGAATCAAGGAAATGTTCCTAGAACAGGTCGCATTCAATTGGTACCTTGAAGGACTCATGGAATATGAGGAGCCAAAGCTGAGAGACGTGGGGTTGGACTTAACAGGGAGAAAGGACAGCAAACAGAGGGGCAGAGATGGGCAGCTACAGGCAGGTTTGGTAATCATGACCTATTTTGTATGGAACATAAAATACATAAAGAGAGTCATGAGAGATAAGCCGGCAAAGGTAAGTCAAAGTTAGACCATGAAGGGACTTGGACATCAGGCTTGGAGTTGGGCTTGGCTGCCTTATTTTTAATGGAGCCTTTGAAGTATTTGACCAGCGAAAGTGATGTGATCAGAACAATGTTCTAGGTCAGGCTGACACTTCCCATCCCACCTCCTCTCCACACACATTTTTCTCCTTCCTGAATAATAATCAGCCATAGATACCCAACACAAGTTTGATGTAGTTGTTGGGACAATTGTGCTTAATCATGAGATTTCATTGTTCATTCAACTTACATCTAATGAAGACTTTGTCCCTGCCAAGCACTTTCAAAATGGCGCCAGGACTGATAGACATGGTAACTCCCTCCAGAGGACTCAAATCTGCAAACTATAAATGCAATCGAGTGCTAGAGTTATTTTGTAGAAATAAGAATAGGATATGGTAAAAAAAAAAAAATATATATATATATATATATATTTAATTCTATATGATGGACAGGCAATTAAGAAGTCTTCATAGAGGAACCATGATCAGAGCCTTGGAGCATAAATATGGGTTTACCAGACAGACCTAAAGGTGCAGGATAGGAGAAAAGAAGAAAGGTGTAGGGGGTTAGGTGTGGCTGTAGAAGGAAGATAAGACTGGGGAGAGTACAGCCTTTTGTGAAAAACTTTGAGCTTTATCTTGTAGGACCAAAGGTGGGACATTGAATGACCATATTTTCAGGATATCAGAAGGGCGAAGAATGAATTGAGAGGTTTAGGCTGAAATGAGGTAAACCAGCTAATATAATATTCTAATGGGCTGTCTGATCAATGCCAAAGGCAGCATTGAAAGTGGAAAAGAAAAGGTGTTATAGAAGTAGGACATATATAATTAGATAAATAGGAGTGTGGTAGGGGATTAAGGGGAATAAAAATAAATAACTAAAACAAAAGCAAGTCCTTGAATGGACCACTAATACCCACATATCATAAAGAAAGAAAATGATTTGCCCAACTCTCTGCATCTGAGATACAAAAACAAAGCTGAAGAAAAAATGTTTTAAATGGGTGTGATTTTGTTTTTCATTGACTATGGAATATGAGGGAGTCAAGGCTCTATAGGATACCCAGTTTCTCACCTAATTAAACCCATTGTTTTGATACTGGTTGTAGGATGGTCCAGAGGCTCATTAGCTCTTCTCTGGATTATGTGTGAATGTCAAGTTGGGGAGGACACCCTTCAGTGAGTCAAAGAGTAGGAAAAGAATAAAGAAACATCATGCAGAAGTCACATTATCAAAATGGAAGGCCAATTTTGGCCTATGATTCCTTCTGGAAAACTAGAATATTTTTATTTAAAAATTATTTAAAGTCATAGAAACAATTCTATGTTCTCAGTGTACCACTGTCTACAGGAATTCAGCCCAGGTTCCATCTCTCCGTTATAGAAAGCCCACCTTCTTCATCAGATGTGACAAGCAGTCTGTAATGAAGTGATACAGTTTGGATGTTTTTCCCCTCTAAATCTCATTTTGAGATGTAATCTCCAGTGTGAAGGTGGGGCCTCCATGGAGCTGTCTGGATCATAGGGGTGGATCCCTCATGAATGGCTTGGTGCCATCCTTGTGATAATGAGTGAGTTCTCACTCCGAGTTCATGGCAGTCTGGTTGTTTAAAAGAGTGTGGCACCTCTCCCTACCCCCACTATCTTGCTTCTGTTCTGCCATGTGAGTTGCTGCTCCTGCTTCACCTTCTGCCATGAGTAAAATCTTCCTGAGGACTCACCAGAAGCCAAACAGATGCCAGCAGCATGCTTCCTGTACAGCCTTTAATTAACTGAGAGCCAAATAAACCTCTTTTCTTTATAAATTACCCAAACTCAGGTATTTCTTTATAACAACACAAGAACAGGGTAAGCACATGAAGTACAGGACTCTTGTCAGCATTGTGGTCAATGCTCAATCCTGGAATTGAAAGAAGGGCAAGGTTAAAATCTTGATTTCCCCACCTCCAACTCTTACCTCCCACCTAAGATTGCTCGAGACGGAGCTCAGGTCAAATGTCAATAAATCTAACTGTGAGATTTTTCTGCGTGACTAGTGTTTGGTCTGCTCCACTCCTAGTCCTTTAAAACAGGTACAGTAAACCATGTAACATTGTAAAAGGTGAGCTTCAAACACAGCAAGTAACAGAAGTAAAGAAAGTAGCTCAGGACCCCTTCCTGATCTTTCCATTCACATTCTCTTGCCTCCCAAAATTAAACCTAAACTCAAACTTCAATTTTTATCTTTAATCTCATTCCATCTTTATTCCTCCAAATATTTGATCCTCAGATTTCCTTTATGGGCCCTGATTATCTCACAGCTTCACTCTCTGATTTCTCTGTTTTTCTCAGGTAGCAGTGTCCTTCCCCTAGCCCCAGCCTGAGAAACCCAATCCCACTTTGGCCACTTGACCCAGCTACCACACTCCCTTCAGAGGGAGCAACCCATTCCAGTGGTTAAATGTAGGAGATTCAAAGTCTTAGGTACAATAGAGCAAAATATAGGCTTCAATTTCAAATCCCGATTTGCTTTTGTATAGTCTGTCTTGGCTGTACAGGTATGAGGCCTCAAGTGTAATCATCATATCAGGGATTTGAATGCTTCCATTTCTATAACCAAGATTTAAAGACGTGATTTGAATGCTCATTGTGCACTGAGTGCTTCAGATTTTCAAAATGATTCTAATGTGGTAGCATTAACTGAGGTAATGAGCTAATTCTACACCTGATACAGAAAATGTCTTTTGGAGGAACCAATATCATCACTCAAACATGCAAGACTGCATTAGATCGCAAGCTTTCTCAACTGTTTAAATTTTTAAAAATTCTATTCCCAAGATCTGTGGGGAAGATAAAGAAATAGGGAGTAATCTTGCCTTGTTAAGAAACTGGCTCAACTGGAATGTGGTAATAAGTAGAGGGAAAAAATACTGCCTGGCTGAAACACTAGTTAAATTATTTATGATACTGTGCACATGTAGTGGGAGTATGTGTGAAATGTTTGAGTTTTCTTAAATAAAACATAGAGAAACAGTGATTAATATAAGCCCTTAGGTACTCTCCCATCCAATATCAAGAAAATAATTCAACTTTGTAAATAAATCTGTATACTGGCAATTAAATATGTGTTAAGAGCCATAGGGAAGCCTCCAATACTGGTTTCTTTTTCCCCTGTTATACAATAAATGTGAATATATCCCAAATCTGTTTTGAATCTCCAGTCCTATCATCAAAGCAACCCACCTAGGGTTCTAGTCTACTACCGTGGTTTCAGGAAATCTCCATCTTCAGATCAGACACTCTCCTGAACTCCAGTACAACTTCTACAGTTGCTTTTTGTGCTTGGATGATGCACCAAATTCACTGTCTAAAGTTGGGAATATCTAACTAAAACCACTCTGTTTCCTCCTGGATGCTGACATCTGCCCTTTTGTTTAACACCAGAATCTTGACTCCTTTAACACTGTTGGTAAAAGGAGCTAGTTTTAGTCTACTTGAGAGATTCTTTCATAAATCCACAGATCCCTTGCTGTGGCCATTTCTAAGTCACATTGCTGGTAGCCTCCAAGGAAAAGCCATGGCCCAAATTCCCCATTACATGCCTACTTTTCAATTCTCAGAGTACATATGAACCCTGAAAAGCTTAACTTTCCAAGGGCTTTATATTCATTGATTTTCCTGTCTATTTCAAAAACAGAATTTTAAAATACACATCCTTGGAAACAAAAAGGCAAGGGTATCAGATATCTTTCAGTTAAATATTCCCAAGTAGACATTTTGGGATAAACAAGTACTTTTCTCTAAGTAGCTCTCTTCTGAGGTTACTTTTGTTTTCCTAGGATTATTATTATATTATTATTTTTTTTTTTTATTGCATTTTAGGTTTTGGGGTACATGTGAAGAACATACAATATTGTTGCATAGGTACACACGTGGCAGTGTAATTTGTTGCCTTCCTCCCCTTCACCTATATCTGCCATTTCTCCCCATGCT
>CAUYQU010029172.1:0-39940 GCA_963574635.1 Cheracebus regulus | reverse complement strand
TTTTTCTAAAATCTCTTCCTCTTTCTTTCTCTTTCATTCTTTTTTTCTTTCTTTTGATGTTTCTTTCTCCTTTTCTCTCTTTTTCTAAAATCTCTTCCTCTTTCTCTCTTTCATTCTTTTATTCTAAAAATAAAAAAAAATGAAAGAAAGAAAAAAAGAAAAACAACATGACGTTTCCTCAAAAAGATCAAAATATCATACCTCACACCATATAATCCAGTAATCCCACTGCCGGGTGTATATCCAAGAGATAGTGAAATTTTAATGTGACTATGATGTCCACAGCACATCTCTGAAAGACTCAGATGAAGTTATTTATCAAGCTGAATATATCTATGGTACCAGAGAGGTTAGATCTCAAAAGTAATACAGGATCGCCTTTGACCCTAGTTCAGAGCAAATTTGTTATGTTTACAGAAATCTCTGGTACATATTTATATTTATGAATTTTCCTTTATTTTTGAAGATGTTCAAGCTTTAAGGGGTTTTCTGCTCAGTGAGTCAGTTGCAAGTTGGCCATACACTTCTTTTATAAATTGGCATTTGTCTACTCTTTGCCAGGAAGAGATATTTGCCATTTTCTCCAACCATTTTTAATTAATTTGATACATGTTACAAAATTCAGAATTTGGTTAGTCATTCTTTTTGTCGTGTGAGAATAACCTCTCTTCTTTCTTGCCATTAATTAAGTTAGTACACTAACCATGAACAAACAGGAGACTTTAATTTGGTCTTGGACTGGATTTCATACTATTTGCCCTTTGCTGAAGTGAAATCTTTAAAACTGAATAAGTTGGGGCCCAGATTTTCATGTGCTTCTTGCCTAATGCAATACATAATGCTTTATTATTAGTTAATTTTTAAATTAAATTTGGAATTTATTTTTCTATCAGTGTTAAGTCCATACTGACATTTGAATGATACTCCCCCTAAACTTTATTAAGCTTAGTGGTAGTCCAAGCCAAAATACTACATTTTGAACCACATCAGTAGGAGACATATATCCAGACTTCATACTTCAGTTATTTGCAGTGAGATGTTAATAAGACTTACATCTTAGATTTAGTCAATCATAGTTTAAATGTATATGTCACTATCTTCACCTCAGCAAGAAATTCAAAATGCAGATGTCTTGTCATTTGAAGTCAGGAAAAATTATCCATCATTACATGAGAAATCTTTCATTTTACCTGAAAAATATATCCATTGTAAACCCTATGAATACTGGATTATTAGGAAGACTGGACTTTAGCATAAATGGAATATGTAATATATTTCAAGTAATGTAATGTTGAAACACTGTCTTGGTTCATACCTTCCAAACGTAGCACAGGGAAGGACACTGGTGCAGGAAGTTTATTTGGAATGAGATCCCATGAAACAATAGTAAGGATAGGAGAGAGTAAGAAAGAACAATAGGAAAAGTCATAATGACAGAGGAAGAAAGGGAGAGAGAGAAAGAGAGAGAGAGAGAGAGAAGATGAGTTTGCCAGGATTTCTGATAAATGGATAGAATGCTACTCAAAATTTTTCCCATGAATAGGAGGCTGTAACATTTATTTCATCTCTGGTCCCAATTGTTCAGGATCATTCTTGAAAGCGTTAACTGTGCTGTACTTCTGTAATATTCTAGTGCGCAGGGACAGCAATATACCATGTTATAAAAGACGTCGAGGCCAAATGAGAAAAGATGGTGGTTAAATTTCAGGTGAAACATCGGCAGCACAAGATGAAGATAATTTTTCCACATTGGTGGAAAAATATTATAGGTAAATGTATAACTATGAGGACACACAGACATTATAGCCATTGTCTAAATTATCTATTGCTGCATAACAAACTATCCCCAAAGTGGCTTAAAACAACTATTGTGTTACGTCTGAGATTTTTTTGGTTAGGAATCCAGGCACCGTGCAACTAAAGCAATATTTCTACATTAGTTAAAGCGACTCAGTCGTACTTAGCTGGTTGGTATGTTGGCTTGGGAATCCAAGATGGTTTCACACATATGTCTGACACCTTTGTGAAGAGGTTGCATAAATTTTTACTGTCACCTGGAGAACCTGTATGTGACTTCTTTAGCATAGTTCTCTAAGACTAAGGTTTCTCAGGGCTCTCAAAGAGAGTAATCCTTGAGGCCTGGGTAGAAATCAAAACCTTCTTAAAACATGACCTCGATAGCGCCACAGTGTCACTTCTGCTATATACTATTAGTCAAGTATGTCATTAAGCCAGCACAGATGCAAAGAGAGGGGAATTGAACTCTGCTTCTTAATGCAAGGAGTAGCAAACAATTTATAACCAACTTTAATCTCCCAAAACTGTGATATTTGATCTTTGCTTCAAATTAATATTTTTATGGGATTTTAAGAGAGCTGTGAAGTTTTGCTTTACCACATTAAGGGTTCTCCTCTTAAGATGCAAGAAGCTAAATCTCAGTTTACATGCAGGCCTCAGAAGGAAAATATAAGCAAAGATAAAAGAAAGAACAGAAGTTCAACAACAGATGTAAACATTGCAAGGATTTATTATACTTATTGCCGTTGAAACTTTAAAATGTGGTTAAATAATCAGATTCATACCTTTAAATAATTAATAGCATATAGTGAGTTCCTCTATTTTGACAAGATTGATTATGCAAAACACTTCATCTATTTACAAAATTTTTCATAAAAAGTTTTGTCACACCTAAATACAAGCCTAGCCTCATGTTTTAAGGATATCTGTTATTGAGTGTATACTTGAAGGTATAATAATATATATATTTTTAATTCTATTTCTTTTTCTTTTTGAAGCAGGGTCTTACTATGTTGCCCAGGTTGGAGTGCAGTGGCACAATCTCAGCTTACTGCAGCCTCCACCTCCCAGGCTCAAGCAGTCCTCCCACCACAGCCTCCAGAATAGCTGGGACTATAGGCATGTGCCACCACATCCTGCTAATTTTTGTATTTTTTGTAGAGACAGAGTTTTGCCATGTTGCCCAGGCTAGTCTTGAATTCCTGAGCTCAAGCAATCAGCCCACCTCGACCTCTCAAAGTGCTGGAATTACAGGCATGAGTCACCCGCTCAGCCCTCACAGGTATTTGTTGGACTTGATCTTATTTGTAGCTTTTATAGTATGTTGTAGACTCTGTCTACCAAATTTCTCCTGTGTTTTACAATAATGTGCTCAGCATCTGGGTGCTAACTTGCATTGAAATGAATCGCAGAGGCCCATGAATTTGCCTTAGTTCTCTCAAAAGAACAACTTAAAGATAACAGTCAGAGTCAGCAGTCCTTCCAAGACTGAGTAGAAAACAACTGCACTGATAGCCTTGGGACATTTCTACTGATTACCAATTTTCTCTGTTGAATTAATAGAACAGCAGTTCTCCCTTTGAAGGCTCCGTTGTGGAGGTCTAGATTTTCCCTTTCACTCCAAAGCACTGATCTCAGAGGGCTAGCAATGAAATCACTAAATGGTTAATGAGGTAGACTGAACTGTGAACCTGGGCCATGTTCCAGGCAAGGTTATAACCTAGAGATAATTTGATTATAGATCCCTTTTGCATTCCCATTTAGTGCTCCTGTTGGCTGTTTTACAGCCTCATCTTACTCCAGTTATCTGCCCTATTCTGTCAAAAGTCTTAGTTGCCAGCTAGTGTCTCATATGAAAGTCTGATTTCTTGCATGTTTTCTACCTTTTTCTCTTGTCTCTAATATTTCCCACCAATCTAATCTAAACATCATAACCAAATTAATCATTCCAAAGGAATATTAATGTCTGTACAGGGGGGAAATGGATTCTATCACCTGGTATTGTTGTCCTAATCCATAACTTCATGTTCTATGGCTCTTATTCTTTTCATCATCTCAACTCCTCCTAGTGTTTTCACGTCCTGATCTGCTTCCTGTCTCCAACATGAACACTCACCTAAAGAGCATCTTCAGAAGGATGTCCCAGATTCCCTGAATTCATTATGGGATGAATTCTACTTTCCCTGGAACCCCATTACGAGTTATTTACCCAATGCTTATAATGAGTGTTTTTGTCTGTTCTATAGTATGGATATTGTGAATTGATCCTTCTTCTTCACCCTGCAGGCACTATTTGAATGCTCTTTGGAGAAACATTTATTTTTATTTTAAAGTAAAGTTCTCTCATATGAAATAATTTTTATTTTAAAAGTAATGTAATCAATACACTTGGTAAAGAGTATAAACAGAATGAAAAAGATCCATAGTAAAATATAAATGTCCTTCCTACTCCAGACTCCAAGTTAGCTTCACTGAAACAACTACCGTTAAGTTTCCCATTTGTACTTCTAAAAAATTGTAATGTGCCTACAAACATGTAATACATAATTCTATGCCATAGATTTACCTTTTCTAATTAACAATTCATAATTTATAAGATTTTCCCACACTACCACATACTGATCTATCCAGTTACTTTAGTAGACATATTATATCCCATTGTATACATGTACTATAAATTATTTAAACAGTACCTTGCTAACTATGTTTAGCTAATTTCCAGTCTTTTTTATTTTTCAGATGGAGTTTTACTCTTGTTGCCCAGGCTGGTGTGCAATGGCATAATCTCGGCTCACCACAACCTCCACCTCCCAGGTTCAAGTGATTCTCCTGCCTCAGCCTCCTGAGTAGCTGGGATTACAGGCATACACCACCACACCCAGCTAATTTTGTATTTTTAGTAGAGATCAGGTTTCTCTATGTTGGTCAGGCTGGTCTCAAAGTCCCAACCTCAAGTAATCCACCCACGTTGGCCTCCAAAAGTTCTAGGATTACAGGCATGAGCCACAGTGCCCAGCCTTTCCAGTCTTTTGACACTCATAATAATGCTGCAATAAAATTAGTTTATTGTTTTTAATGAACATATGTGAATATAGCTTGGAGGAAGACCCTGAACTTCAGATGAGATTACAGTTCTGGCCAATAATTTGATTACAGCTTTGTGAGGCCATGAGCAGAGAAATCATCTGATCTTGAGTGTCCAGACTTCTAATCCAGGAAAACAGTTGTGGCAATTTGTTACATAGCAAGGAAAAACTAATACAACCTAAAGGAATGGGAGCAGAAAGGTAATATAAATTAGTGGTTATCAGCAGAGACTGAAGAAGTAGGCCTAGGTTTTATCACCAGGGATATTATCTAAAGTTATGCAAATTGTTATCTCAGTATTGCAAACTGTTATACTAAATCAGTATTTGTATAACTTTAGACAACATCCTGATCCTTAGTTTCTCCATCTGTAAAACAGGCATGCAACACTTATACTCAATGATTGTCATGAACGTTAATGAACTAACGTAAATTACATATTTAACATATTTGACACACTGTAAATGTTCAAATTATTGTAGCAATGAATATTATTTAAATGAAAAGTTCTTATTTCTAGGTTTTATTTTTTGATTGTTAATATCCATAGTCCATGTTATACCAACCCCACAGGATATGTGGACATATCTAAGAGCAATTATGACTCTAAAGAAATAATTTTCTGAAATATTGTATTTTCTAATTATATATTTCCCAGATTTGAAGTACCCAAAGCTTGAATTTGGCTGATAGAACTAAATGAATCATCATCAAATGCATTCCAAAAGTGTTGATAAAGATGACTTTACAACAGTTAGTTAATTTTTTACCCCAAACATATGTGTAGTCTTCAGGAAAATGAGTCTTCCTACAATCAAATTCCCTCTCTTTTTTTTCCTTTTTAGAGAAAGGGTCTCACTTTGTCACCCAGACTGGAGTGCTCACTGCAGCCATGATGTCCCAAGATCAAGCAATCCTCCCGCATCAGCCTTTCAAGTAGCTCGGACGACAGGTCTTTACCACCAAGACCAGCTAATTTTCATCATTTTTGCAGAGACAGGGTTTTGCCATATTGCCCAGGCTGGTCTCCAACTCCTAGGCTCAAGTGATCCAGCAGTCTTGGCCTTTCAAAGTACTGGGCTTACAGATGTGAGCCACCACACCCAGCCATCGCCTTCTTAACTATGGACCTAATTAACGTACTGAATGAAGAATGACTTGGTGTTTGGTTCACATATGTGAGATTAATGATGAGTATCAAGCCTACGAAAGCCTTGAATGCAATCTTAGAGAAGTTAATCTTCATCCTGAAGGTGATAGTAAGCCATAAAAGAATTTTAAGAGGAAGAATAATAGTATGCCTTATGTGATGGATTACAAAAATGGGAACAAAATTTTGTAGCTTGCCCTAAAGAGTGTAATATATCTTCCCTCTTTCCCAAAGTTTGAGGTTGGTCACAAAAATTGTTCGGCCATTGGGACATCTTTAAAATTGACATAAAACAAAGGTCTGATATGTTTATACACTGAAGTTCTGTCTGTTTTGCTGCTCTTAGAGACCATGTCCCATGTAGAAAGACTGCAGGAGGATGTTAAAAGACCAAATGGAACAGAACCTAGGTTTCCCAGCCAAGGCCCTTCTAATCAAATCATGCCCCAGCCAACCTCACATACGACTGTACAAGTAACCCTACCATAGTCCACTCCATGTTCTGAAACATAAAAATATGAGATAACTCATGGCTATGATTTTAAGTTCCTAACTTTTGAGGTTGTTGGTTATGCAACAAAAGCAGATAAAACACTGTTGCTTTTTCTCAACAACAAAGAAAAATAACTCCAATTAAAATATGAGTTCACTAATTTATATATATTTTTCTGTTTTAGACATTCACAATGCTTACATTTTCAAGTTTAAAGACAACATCTAGCCTTAAGCAACCTCCCAGTGTCTTATATTTAAAACTATATATATTAACATATATATCTAGACTTATCTAGAATACTTTTTGCATTACAAATTATTTGAGAGGGTAAAAATAATTTTTTGGAACAGACACACACACACACATATGTGTGTGTGTATATATATATATATATATAGAGAGAGAGAGAGAGAGAGAGAGAGAGATAACAGAAGATATCATCTATTAACTAATTGTTCCTTAAGGACGAATAACAAATTATATTCATTATCTCTCTGGGTAAGTTTTAGGTATCACAGATTGCCACTGTGTGACTAAAGTTCTCTAACTTTTAACTAGATTTATAATAAAAATTTCTCAAAATATTTAAAATATATATATTTTAATTCAAGACACATTATTGAATTCTTTGGGTAAAATAAAAAACACAGTAGCCATATTTCCCACCTACTTCTGAAAATTTTTGTGATGTTAGGCAAAGAATCAGGCAGATAAAAATAACATCTTTGTATACTGCTGTTTTGGCCAAAACGGAATACCATGGACAGGACTTGCCCTCCTATCATAAACAACTACAAAACTTAAAAAATATGTGAAACAACATGGTTCAGACATTGGATAGTGGGCAGCTAGGATGTGACTCCTGGAAGAAAAGAAACAAAGTAGACCTGACAAATTCACTATGTGCTTCTCTGAATTCATTCTCAAGTTTGCAGCAAAGGCAGGGGAGGCCCAAATATAGCCTTGCAGTCTGATTATATTAAGGAGAAAAATACCAGAGTTTGAGGAGGCTAGAATTTGGGAAAAAGGTACTGAAAACACAGAACTGTGCACACAGAGAGCACCAGAGATTTAGAGAGAGTTCTTGAGTTTTGGCTGAGCAACAATCTGAACTTGCATAAAAAAAATAACTATCTAAGTTCAGAGAAAATGTCAGGAAGAAAACCATGAGTAAGAAGTAGGCAACAATTCATGGACTTCAAAGGGGCTGTGAAGAGTTTATCTTTCCACCAAGCAAAATGTAAAGATGCTGCAAAATATGGAGCATCAAGTAAGATCTCCAAAAGTTTATCTTCTTAATAGCATGCTTACACTGACCCTAGATTAAAGGCTGCTGAGGACCAATCATAAAGAAACTATTTTTTTTAGATCAAGTCTCGCTCCATCGCCCAGGCTGGAGTGCAGTGGCATGATACCGGCTCACTGCAACCTCCGCCTCCAGGATTCAAGTGATTCTCCTGCCTCAGCCTACCAAGTAGCTGGGACTACAGGTGTGCCCCTCCATGCCCAGCGAATTTTTGTATTTTTAGTAGAGAGGGGGTTTCACCATGTTGGCCAGGCTGGTCTCAAACTTCTGATCTTGTGATCTGCCAGCCTCGGCCTTCCAAAGTGCTGGGATTACAGGTAAGCCACAGTGCCTGGCCCATAACAAAACTTTAAAGTTGTATATTTATACAACTGATTTCAAGTAATTTAACTGTTTTTCAGCAGGAAAGAAAAAAACTAACAACCAAAAATGTAAATTCACAATGTTCAGTATCCAACCGGAAAACGTCAAGCATTCATGATACATGGAAATATGACCTATAGTTAGCAGAAAATTCAATTAATAAAAATAGTTCCAGAAACAATAGATGATGAGAGTAAACAAGGACAAATAAAGAGTTTTGATAAATATTTCGTATATTTAAGATGGTAGTTGAAAGCCAGAGTACAAGGAGGAAAGACACAAAATGTTTTTCAAAGACACAAATGAGATTTATAGAGATTAATAAGTCAAATATCTGAAGTGAAAAATTTACTAGATTGAATTAACAGCAGACTTGGATAATTTCTAGCATTTAATGTTTATATTAGAGAAAAGAAGGGTCTCAAATCCAAGATCTGTAACTTTTACTTTAAGAAACTGAAAAAGAAGAGCAAATTACGCCTAACCTGAAATAACTCCATGGAGAAAATAAAGATAAGAACTAAGTAGAATAAAAAATATACAACAACGTCAAAAACAAATAAAACTAAAAGCTGACTTTTTTTAGAGTATTAAAATAAGAGGAGGAAAAGGAAGACAGATACATCAAAGATGGAGTGTTCATAGATTTCAATAAACCAAAATCAATTATATTACCATATACTGGCCATAAGCATTTGAAGCCTGACACTTAAAATACCATTTCTGATGGGATCAAAAAATAAAATATGTAGAGATAAGCTTAGCAAAATATGTGCAGGGCCCATAAATTGAAAAAGACTATGCTCCAGGCTCATAAATAATGAAAAGATATACTATGTTCAAGTAGCAAGAGAGTGTCTCTTGTTAAGGTGCTAATTCTCTCTAAATTCATCTATAGATTTAATGTAGTACCAATTAAAATTTCAGCAATTTATTTTAGAAATAAACTGATTTTAAAATTTAGAAAAGACAAACAATTTTCTAAAAGAAAAAAGGTAAAGGACACACACTACTTAATTTCAATACTTACTACATAGATAAGATAATCAAGGCTATAATATGTGAATAAGGATAGATATATAAATAGTCCAGAACTATACTTTAGAAATAGATCCAAAATAGATATTCAATTAATTTTTAATGAAAACACAAAATAGCCAATTATAAAAAAATTTATAAACTGAAGATCATCAAAATAAAAATGTTACTCTTTTAAAAGTCACTATCAAAGAGACAGAATATTTGTAAAACATGTACATGACAAGAATTTATATCCAGAATATATTGTCTTACAACTCAAAGATAAAACAAGAACTCTATTAAACAAATAGAGAAAATTTTGAATAGATATTTCACCAAAAGGTATACATAAATTGTAAATAATTATATGAAAATAAATTCAAAATCAGTAGTCACTAAAAAATTAAAAATTAAAATCAAAATGAATACAAATACATGTAAATTTAGAAGGACTGATATTATTGTTAATGAAGCTATGAAGATACATCGATTGTGGAAATGGAAAATGGTGCAACCACATTAGTAAACAGTTTGGCAAATTCGAATAAAGTAAAACATAAACTTATCTTAGGACTCAAAAATACCACTTTTATTTGTTTTACTTACAGAAATAAATAGCATATTTACACAAAGTCTTGTTATTAAATATTTATTCAAAAATGCACACCCTAGAAGCTACTCAAATACTCAACAACTGGTATTTAGGCAGAAAGGAAGGAACTACTCATAAAAATAACAATATAGATGTACCTCAACTGTATTATGCTAAAGGAAATAAATCAGACACAGAAAGACTACACATTGTGTGATTCCATTTATGTGAAATTCTGAAAATGTCAAAAAACAGGGAAAAAATAAGATCAGTCACTGACGGGAGCAAGGATTACAAGAAGTCTATTGATTACACAGGGTTATGAGAGAGCTTTTTGGGTTAATGCAAATGACATATATTGTGTTAGTTATATATTTAGTTAGTATGATATATATTGTGGTAAACAACTATACACATTGGTCAAAACTCACACACACGTACATTAGTGATTGTTTATTTTAAGTAAATGATACTTATATAACTTCTTATTATAAAATAAAGCTGACAAAAATTATTACCTAAAATACTCATAAAGACTAAATATAAACTCCAAGTGAGTTCTCTGTCTGAAGTCTGGAAGTCAACCTATCTTCCCAGGTAGTCATAGGCAGTGTTGGGCTAGATAGGTACTCGGGTAGGACTTATCACATGAAGAAAGAAGAATGCCTGCTATTGGGCACAGCCAGTTCACATGCAAGGAAATGTAAAGGCTGAGCTCAGTTGAGGAAGTCCAGATTTTTCTGGCTAGTTTCATCAGCCAGATAAACTAGTCCACTTCCCAGAAGCTTGGTGAGTTAGTTGGCACAGAGAAGTACAAAGGACAAAGCAAGTGAGGCATTATTCACACAGAAGGAAACAGGGTTGGGAAAGAAGCAAACATTCAGTGTGAGTAATAACAACTCAATTTAGTTGCTTTTTTCTCCTTTTATGTAATCTGTTTTCTACGGATGTAAGCCCATCATTTCAGAATGTTACTGCAATTCATTTTCTTAGCTGAAGTGCATATTTTCCCTACTGTTAACAAGCTGGTGTTAACTTGTAGATTTTGTAGGATCACACCAAAGTGAGGCTTTACTGTTGGACCACTACTTGAATTATGTTTGGGGTCTTTTTTTTCAGTAAACCCCATAAATATCATTTGAGATAATACGTTTGAAGGCACTGAACTGAACAATAATACTATTGTCACAAAATGTGGATGACTTGGTCTTCTTTCTATTACTTTCAATGAAAAAACTGCAATTACTTTTGCGCAAACCTAGTATTTATGGCCAATACATGTTCTATACTAAGGAATATAAAGCCAGGTTCATCTCTTCAGAAAAATAAATCTTACTAGTATAAATTTTATGTCATCTTGGGTGGGAGAATTTTATAAAAAGTGGTAAAGACTTCTGGTAAGAAGTTGACTTTATTGTTTCTTTTCTTATCCACTTAAGTTAGAGTATAGTTTCTTCAAAAGATAAGAGACAGAGCTACACACACATTATTGAATAAAAAGTGGAATAAGGAAATAAAGCAAATTCAATATTGAATACTTTTTAAATAATTCTCAGTTTATAAGCCTTATCTTTTTTTTATCTCCCTCTCTACTCCATTACCTCCCCATCTCTCTGTGTCTGTCTGTATCTCTCTCTCTCACACCCGCATGCACACACAGAATGTTGATATCTTTGAACTAGTAGACTAGATGAGTTTAGTTCCTTTATATAGAAAAACTGCTGAATCAGAAGAATTGATCACTTCTCTAAATCTTTTGTTAACCCCAGTTGGTGAAAATTATTCTTTTCTCTACTTTGGCCACATTTCCTTAGCTTTAATTATTAATACCTATATATTTTAAATTTTAAAAATCCTTCAATCATTTACAGGAAGAAATAATAATCATTTTTAATTAAATAAAAATTGATATTTTGACTAATAAAACTTCAGGGAGAATATGTTTTTCAAAGAAATATTTCAGGTAGCAAAAGTGTTATTATTTCAGCTAGCCTTCTCCAGAAAGTACCCTGGTTGATATACATATAGGTAGATAGGAAGAAAGAAAGAAAAGACAAAAGAAAGGAAAGAAAAAAGGAACTATAGAGAGAACATACAGACTAAAACCTAATAGTCTTAATTTTTCCCTGGGAAGAAAGAAACTTCTTTTTACCAATATTGAATCTTAGAATTATTTTCTATTAACTTATCAAAGACCTTATAAGCTTTCTCTGGACCACACAGAAGATTAAAGACTAAAACCCCTCAGGGGATGAATGATTATCTCAGAATGTGTGATTAACATGTTATATATTTATGTTAGAAAAAATTACTTTGACTATAACTTATATAGCTTTTCATTTCAAGAATATTTTACCTCTGAAATATATTTCCCAGAACAATAACTATTGTTCTGGGAACAGATTACCAACAAAGATGTTTTTTGGGAAATGTAGTTTTAGAGTATCAGAAAACAACCTATTCTCTAGTTCTAAAATACTCAATAATTGCCCTTCTTTCAAATGCAATTTCTTAGTTTAATTAGCAATATTTATTGAACAAAATAGCTAATATGAACTATCTACAGACCCCAGTAGTTTATTTTGCCCTCTTATGAGAAAATAAGATAATTTAATATCTGAGGAAGAAAGAGAGTAAATTTACTTGAAGCATTTGTATTACAATATGGTTTGGTCTGTGTCCCTGCCCAAATCTCATATCAAATTGTAATTCTCTATGTTGGAGGTGGGGCCAGGTAAGAGGTGATTGGATCAGGGAGGCAGAGTCTCCCTTTGGTGTGGTTCTCATGATAGTAAGAGAGTTAGCCACAAGATCTAGTTGTTTAAAAGTGTGCAGCACTATCCCTCCCCACACTTCCTCCTACTCTAGCCATATGAGAACATGCATGCTTCCCCCTTTACCTTTTTCCATGATTGTAAGTTTCCTAAGGCCTCCCAGCCGTGCTTCCTGTCAAGCCTGCAGAACCATGAGCCAATGAAACCTTTCTTTATCAATTACCCAATCTTGGGTATTTCTTTACATCAGTATGAGAATGAACTAATACAAATTAATAATGAAAATGCACATTTTATGAGTTAATTATAATTATGAAGCTTTCACAAAAGTAGATTTTTCTGCCAATGTCAAACCTAAAACCTAATTGTACTAATTGTTTCCTTCTTAGTTGTTGCTTCCTAACCAACCAATTTAACTAAGAAGTTAAGACTAATTTTGGTGACCATTAAATAATTTAATGTCTTCACAAAGAAAACAAACAAAAAGTCATTCTTTCTCAAAATTTACCAAAGAACTTTGGAAGAAATATAAGTTAAATGCTGGATCAGTTTCACTAACATATGCAAATTATCCTCCTAAAATATACCAAGCAACATCAGGAAGACACCTAGTCTCCATTTGAATAAAATTCTCAGAGTTCCTCCAAGCAAAACCAGATTCTCCAAAATAACTGAATCAACTCTAAGCTGAAAATAAGAACATTTTTTAAGGTACCTAAACCTAAGGAGAGCTGAAAGTACTTAACCATATATAGAACTCAAAGTGGTATCATCTTAGATAATTTATCCCAATAAGCTAGCAAAAGATCACTTAGAAATTTATTTTACAGCCCGTGAACCACCGAAGGTTAGGACATTTTCTATTTTGCTTTAAAAAACATTGAGGTTGTTGGTTGTTCCCCCCAATGCAAGTTTGGAAAATTGCTGAGAACAGCCCACTAGCCCTGCCAAATGAACATCTCAGGGGATATAACTTCTGTTCTTTAGAGCAAGGCTTGCTGTTTAGGAAGTTGGCTCACCTGCTGGAGTTGGGGGACATATTAGGCAGGCAGATGTTACAGTTCTAAGGGCTGAGCATTACCTGAAGAATGGCTTGAAGAGCATTGAACTTGTTGACCTATTTGAAGTTTTTTGATATTCTCAAGACACTAGTCATTTTTTATGAGATAGCAGAAAAAAAATGATCATGTCTAGTATGTTTTTGCAAGTTTAAGCCAGCAAATGTGTTTTTTCTCTTATTTTACTCTTCTTTCATGTTTTCAACTTTATCACTTTTCAAACTAATACATTTAACAGAGGATCTTTCTTAAATCTTCATTCTCATGGGGACTGAAATGTTTAGAATTGTCAATCATTTGAGAGTGATTTTAAGAAAAAAAATTTTTGAGGAATTGATTCCTATGTTTTAAAGACAGTCTTGCTTGAATACAAAAAGATATTTCAAGTCATTGTTTCTCATGTTTTCATGGCTGTTGGCTCCAATGGGCCACTATTTGAAAAATCTGGAGTCCCATCAGGGTGTTCATTCATTCATTCATTTAAGAAATACTGTTTTTTAAGACTGTACTATACGCCAGGCACTGTTCTGAGCACTGAGAATGTATTCATGTGAGTTGGGAAGCAAAAATCCTTGCCTTCATGAAGCTAACATATTTGTGGGGCTAGAAAGACAATAAAAAAAAATTCTTGTGTAGTAGAATAGGAGGTTAAAAACTAAAATGGCACCAAATTGGGAAAGGTGGAAGAGCCATTGGAGAGGCTGAATTTGTGATAAGATGACCTGGGTAGCATTTATGAGAAAGCAAAATCTGAACACAGAATCAAAGGAGCAGAGACAGTAAATTATGCAGCTACATGAAGAAAAGATATTCCAAGCAGAGAGAACACAGTGCAAAGCTCCAAGAGTGAAGTGTGCCTGGAGTGAAGGAGCAGCAAAGGTGGAGCAGAATGAGTAGGAAGAGGGTAGCAGTGAATTATGTCAGTGGTACCAATACCGGTAATGAGATTTCATATTTACCCTAAAACAACCAGAATCTCATTGAGGGTTTCGCAGAGAGTCATGACATAATTGATATATGTTTCGATGGGGTGTTTTGAGAATAAACTCTAGGGAGACAAAAATGAGATCTTGAAACCAGTTAAGAATCTACAGCAATAGTTAATGCCAGATATTACAGTGCTTGGAATTAGGATAGAGCAATGAAGGGTAATTAGTAAATGGTTCTGTATATATTTCAAAGGTAGAGTCAACTCTGATGGAGTGAATGTAGCATGTGGGTGCAAGAAATATTTTTGGCAAGAACTACTGGTGGATAAAGTTGCCAGCAATTCACATGAAAAATTGTAAGAAAAACAGAGTCAGGAAATAGGATTTAAGAGTTGGCTTAATATTTTTAACTTTGAAATGTCTAGATGTCTACAGCCTTTCTATTAGAAGTAAGAGGAAATGTCAAGTAGGCAACAGGATACAGAAGTACGGATTTCAGGGAAGAAATCAAGGAAACAGATTTGCAAGTAATCAACAAGATGTGATATTTATGGAGATTATAGGAGTCTCCAAGGAATTATAATTACAGAAAGAAAAGAAATGGTCTAAAGATTGAATCCCAAGGATGTCCAATGTTGACAGAAACTAAGAATAAGTATCTGCAAGGAAAGCAGGAAAAAAGTAAGGATAATGCGATGATTTAGAACCCAAGTTACAAAAGCATTTCTTGGTAAAGGGAATACTAAAATGTTTCTAATTTAACTTTTAGGTCAAATAAAATTAAATTAAAATAAAGACTGAATTGACTGTCAGATTTAATAATGGGAAACTCATTGGTGACCTGAATTAAGCAAAAAGCCTCACATAACTGTGCAAGTGATTTATATGTTTACAAGTTTTCTTTTATGATAAGCACAAAAATGCACTAGTGTTTTGAGGAATATATTTTATTGTATTAGCTTACTAATTGCTGAAATAATATTGCATTCTAGTTAAGCTATTGATGTTTCCTCTGTTTGAGAGGATAAAAGTAGTATGGACTTTGCACAGTTAAAAACATGAGCTTGAATCTTCATTCTTGAATTTATTAGTTTAGTTAGTGAACCAAATGATTTTACCACCTAGAAATTCAATTTTAAGTACAAATAAGAATCATACCCAGTTGATAGGGCTGTTATAAAAATAGATGTATTGCATTCATAGACTTAGCAAAGATTGCTTTAATGTGTTCTATATCATAACAAAATAACAAAGAGTAGTTTAACGGAAATGAGAGTTTAGGCATAATCATTTATTACCTTTTCCTCCTGAGATGCCATTACCTTGACAATAAGAAAATAAAGGGAATAAACATTCAACAAGAACAAAATAAAAGAATAGGAGTTAAGCCTGAGCAGATAAGATAATATGGTATTTTTCTGGAGGTCATGAAAGTAGAGTAGACAAAGGAATAGAGAGTAATATAGCAGGGTAAAGGGAACTGTTCCCTGACTCTGTTTTACTTACAATTTTTCATATTAATTGCTGGCAACTTTATCCATCAGTAGTTCCAACCGAAAATATTTCTTGTACCCACATGCTATATTCACTCCATCAGAGCTGACTCTACCATTAAAAGGATGTGTGTGGTACAAGCCATCGTGCCAGGTAATTACATTTAGCACATTCGTTTATCCTAAGAGCAGTGTTGCAAGTGATGTTAGTATCTAGTAACTGTCTAGTATCTAGTAAGTTAGTAAATGGTACAACTAAGATTGGATTTGCTTTCTTCCTAAATCTCACTCCATGATAATGTCAAAAGACCCAACAAAGCTATCAAACACATAAACACAGTGTGTCTTTTAGGCTCTGAGATTTTTAGCTGCTCATATGTTAGAAAATGCAAGTTGTGTCACAATAAAAAACCTTCACCTTTGAATGCCCTACCTGCATAAATTTCTCTCTGTTTTTTACCTAATTAATTTAAAATGGAAACAGGATCAATAACTTTTACTCAAATTCAGTTTTAGGATGACGTAAGTATAACTAGAAAAAGGAAAATGTGCTACCAATAATAAATCCCTTGGACTAATTACTGTACAACAGAAAGAGCAATAAAGTGCAAAACTAGAAAAGAGGTTAGGACATGTTGGCATATTAGCAGAGAACTAAAGTGATTGAGAAGAATCAAAGAGGAATACAGAGTAAGATATTTGGTATTTAGCTGTCAAGATATAACTGACTGAGGCAAATTAGTCTTGAATAATATAAGTGATAATCAACTTACTTTCCTGAAGGAAAAGAATGTGGACAAGAGATTGTTTCCTTAAAGACAAACTCCTATATCACACTATATCACAGTTAAATTAAATTAAATTGGATGTATGTCTAATCATCTTTTATTTCTTCTAAAAACTGCGTTTGTTTTTTTTTTTGGTATCACTTAACTTCTAAAGTGGTACTCAAGTAGTTGCACACATAAAGGTATACTTTTCGGGTTTAAAAGTTTTATGGCTTTTGATAAATGCGTAAAGTCATATATTCACCATATAGTATTGTGGGGTCCTCCAGTTTTCCACACTGTTTTTCTCTGTCTTAACCAAGAAATAGAGGTGCCTTGACCACTTCATGACTCAACTAGCTGCAAGTTTTCTCCTGCAGCCTTGAACACAGGCTGGGGCCTCGAGCATTCCCAGGCACTGTTAAAAGTGTTTAGGTGGATGTCCAAAACAGTGACAAAAAGTAGTCCTGGCCCTGAGCCAAATTCTCTAAACCTTCAAGTAAACATTGTAACCTGACCCTCTCATTGTGGACATACCTAGGTAAAATATTCGTATTTCTTGCTGTCTGTTGTGAGGATTGCTACAGAACTCTGTAAACTTCCCCTGATAAATGCTTTAAACAGATAACCTTTGTTTAAAATTCCAACTGGCCCCATCTTGGGACAGTTTGGGACAGTTCTTTGTGGGAGTGTTCCCATCTCTTATTTTGGGGTGACTTTAGCTGTGGATTCAGATACGCTGAGTAAAATATAGAGAATAATTTCTCTATCCAAAAAATTCTCTGTACTTCACCTACCCCACTCACTCTCCTTCAAATCCCTGGCAACCACTGGTCTATGACTCATCTTGAGTTAATTTTGTAAAAGTTGTTAAGATATGGTCTAGATTCATTTTTTGGCATATGGTTGTCCAAGTTTTCTGGCATTTTTGGTAGAGAAGACTATCTTTCTCCATGGAATTGCCTTTGTTCCTTTGTCAAAGATCAGTTGACTATATTTGCATGGGTCTATTTCTGAGTACTCTAGTTTGTTCCATTGATCTATGTGTCCATTTTTTTGACACTACTATGCTGTTTTGACTACAGCAGCTTCATAAGTCTTAAAGTCAAGTAGCGTCAGTTCTCAAATGTTGTTCTTCTTCAATGTTGTGTTCACTATTCTGACTCCTTTGCCTTTCCAAGTAAACTTTGGAATCAGTTGGTTAATATCCATAAAATTGCTTCTTGGGAAATTGATTGGGATTGCATTAACTCTATAGATAAACTTAGAAGGAATTGGCATTGTCACAATTTTGAGTCTTCCAACTCATGGATATCAAATATCTCTATTTATAAGCTCTTTGATTCATTTCATCAGAGTTTTGTAGTTAGCTGCACAAAGATCTTGTATACTTTTTCTTAGATTTATGATTTATTTCATGTTTTTGATGCTATTGAATATAGTATTGTGTTTTTAATTTCAAAATTATAATTGTTCACTTTTGGTATACAGAAAAGCAATCAATTTTTGTATGTTAACCTTGCATCCTATGACCTTGCCATAATTGCTTTTTACTGCCAGAAGCTTTTCGTCACTCCTTTGAGACTTCTATATAATCATGTCAACTCACAAGAAAAGACAGTGCATTTACTACCTTCACAATCTGTACATATTTTATTTTACTGCCTTATTTCTTGATCTAGGCCTTGTAGTATGACATTGAGTAGAAGTAGTAAGAGTCCATTCTTATTTTCAATTTCGTAAGAATAACTGCAGGGTTTTAGTAGACATTCTTTATTAAGTTGGGAAAGTTCCCTTCTATTTCTAGTTTGCCGAGAGTTTTTTCACTAATGAGTGTTGGCTTTTTTAAAATGCTTTTCTTTTATCAATCAATATGGTAGTAGACACTTACTTTCCTTACCCTATTGATGTGGTGAAGTACATTAATTGATGGAAGATATTGTAGAAAATTGGCATAATTTCTTTCTTAAATGTTTAGTAGACTACACCATTGAACCCAGTCAGGCCCAGTACATTTTGTTTTGGAAGATTATTATATATTTATTAAATTTAATAGATTTAAAACCACTCAGATTATCTGTATCTCCATGTGTGAGCTTTGGTAGTTTGTGTCTTTTGGGGTATTGGCCCATTTTATGTAAGTAATCAAATTTGTGGTCATAAAGTTGTTTGTAATTTTTATTATCTGATTAATGTCTATAAATACAGTAGTGATGACCCCACTTTTATTTCTAAAATTTGTATGTTCTCATGTTTTTGTTTTTCTTAGTCTGTGTAGAGACATTTCAGCTTCATTAATTTCAAAAAATAGCTTTTAATTTTATTGTCTTTCTCTATTGATTTTATGTTCTTAATTTTACAGATTTCCACTCTAATTTTTATCATTTCTTCTTCTTGCTTTAGGTTTAATTGTTTTTCCTTTTTAGTTTCCCATTTTTTCCCCATTTCTTTTTGCAGTTCTGTCAGCTTTTGCTTCAATAATTTTGAGTTATCTTATTGCATTTATATATGCTAAGAATTGTTAAGACTTTCTGGGGAAACCTATCAGACTAATAGTAGAGTTCTCAGCAGAAATTTTATAATCCAGAAGGTACTGGGCTCCTGTCTTTAGTCTCCTTAAATAGAATAACTGTGAGCTAAGACTTTTATATCCAGAAAAACTAATTTTAATAACTGAAGGAGAAATAAAGCATTTTTCAGACAAGCAATTGCTGAGAAAATCTGTCAATACTAGATCAGCTCCATAAGAAATGTTACAAGGAGTTCTAAATCTTGAAATAAAAGATCTATATACATCAGAATAGAAACTTCTGAAAGAATACAATTAACAGGGCTTAAAAAACAGTAACACAATAAAAAAAATTACTAGGTAAAAATCAACATAATGATTGAAACAGATCCTCACATATTAATATTAATTTTGAATATAAATGACTAAATTCTCCATTTAAAAAAGACACAGATTGAAAAAATAGATTAAAAAAAAATAAAAGCCAAATATCTGTTGTCTTCAGGAGACACACCTAACAAGTAATGTTACAAATTATGGACTCCAGGTAAAGGGATGGAAAATGATATTTTATACAAATAGAATCCAAAAGTGAGCAATAGTAGCTCTTCTTTTTACTTATTTATTGAGACAGAGTCTTGCTCATTCGCTCAGGCTGAAGAGCAATGGCACCTTCTCGGCTCACTGCAACCTCTGCCTCTCAGGTTCAAGAGATTCTTCAGTCTCAGCCTCCCAAGTAGCTGGGATTACAGGCATGTGACACCACATCCAGCTAATTTTTTTGTATTTTTAGTAGAGACAGGGTTTCACCGAGTTGGCCAGGCTGGTCTCACACTCCTGGCCTCTGCCCGCCTTGGCCTCCCAAAGTGCTGGGATTACAGGCATGAGCCACTGCTCCCCAGCCTCTATTCTTAAATTTAATAAAACAGACTTTAAATCAACAATAGTAGAAAAAGACAAAAATGGTCATTATATAATCACAAAATAATAAATTCAACAAGAAGATATAATAATCCTAAATATATATGCACCTAACTCAGGAGCTCTCAGATTCAGAAAGCAATTACTAGTAGAACTAAGAAAAGAGATAGACAGCAACGCAATAATAATGGGGTACTTCAGCACTCCACTCACAGAACTAGACAGATCCTTGAGGCAGAACTCCAGCAAAGAAATAGAGGATCCATACTGCACTCTAGAAAAAACATACCTAACAGGTATTTACAGGACATTCTACTCAAGAATATAGATTTATCTCATCAACACATAGAACATTTTCCAAAATAAATCATATAATAGGCCACAAAACAAGTCTTAATAAATTTGAGAAAAATCAAAATAATACCAAGTATCTTCTCAGAAAACAGCAAAATAAAGCCAGAAATTAATTATAAAATGAATCCTCAAAACTATATAATTCATGAAAGTTAAATAATCTGGTCCTAAATGATTACTAGGTTAATAATGAAATAAAAATGAAAACATAAAAAAATTAAATGAATGATTACAGTGATACAAGTTATCCAAATTTCTGGGAAATAGAAAAAAGCAGTGCTAAGAGGAAGGTTTATAGCACTGAATGTCCACATCAAAAAATCTGAAACTTTTTTTCCAAGATGATAGACAGGAGGCAGTGTCAGCATGCTCTTCCCCTTGGAAGGACAGAATAGTGAGTAAATAATTATACCGTAAATCTTTTTTTCCAAGAATCACCACAGGAACTTAATCAGGAAAGGCACAAACATATATATCACAGACTCTTTTAAAGAAGCAGCAGGCTGCAGCTACTCTAAGACACAAGTGAAAAACTGTAAGTTTCCAGAGTGTGAGAGGAGAGGCTGCCTTCAAATACACATCCCAATGATGAATCTGAAAATCCAGATTGTGGGAGAAGTCCTTAATCCTACCCGGAGCTGGAATGGATTTAAGAAGCAGCATAATATTCCCAGCAGTGGGAAGTGCGTTGTATGCATTACCAATCACCATCTTAAGTCCACGGAAGCTATTCCGACTGTATCTCACAGGGGACCTCAGAGAAGTCAGTAAATGAACTCAGGGAGGGATCACAGGGTGAAAGAAACTCCCAACTGAATTTTGATATAATTTTAAGTGGGGATGAACTCTATTGAACAGAACCTAGGAACGATCTGGAAGTGTGCTGAACACAGGAGCACGGGAGCTGGATGCCAGGCCTTGTAGACAGATCGGGAGGGGCATGGCATGAAAGCCCTGCTTGTTATCTCTGTGGGGAAGCTTATGCACTGTTCTGAGTTCTGTGTGCAAGCTGCCAGGATCTAAACCTGGCACTGTTAGCAGGGCACTGTGGGAGTGAGACCAGCCTTGCAAACTGCATGGGAGCTGGTTGAGGCTTACCGCTGCTAGCTACTCCTCACTCCCTTGCAAACTCTTCTGCACAGCAGAGGCAGTTATACTCCCTTCTGGAACATTATCACAGCAGGCTGAGAACATCCCGTCCCCCACAGTGGCCACAGCAAGCCCTGGCCAAGGAGAGTCTGAGCTCAGACCCACCTAACTCTGCCTCCCATCTGATGGTATTTCTTTACCTTCCCTGGTAGCTTAACACAAAAGACACAATTTTGGGAAATTTATGTCTCTACCTCTCACCTGAGAAACCAGAATACATCCTCTGGACAACTTAGGGCAAGCTCAGATCCCACAGCTACTACTGAAGCTGGTGCTTTCTTGGAAGCACCACCTCCTGGCTGGAGGCCAATGAACTCAGGGAATTAACAGCACCTCTTGGCAGAATAACACTGTGCCCAGGAAGGAGAAAACAGCAGCAGGGTCTCAGCTAACATCATTGCCTGCTAATCAGAAGTCCTTAGTCTGTCCATTTGACAAGTTCACTACTAAAATGACCAGCATTCTAGAAACCCAGCACATTAAGCCTATCTACAAGCATGGAATCTCACAGAGTCTATGTCATTCCCCCGCCACCTCCATTAGAGCTGGTATCCACTGCTGGGGAGATCTGAAGAGCCTGATAGCCCCACTGGGTGGCTAGACCCAGAAGAGTAATAACAAATCCTGTAGTTTAGCTCTAAGAAAGCCCCATTCATAGAAGGAGGAGAGCACCACATCAAAGGAACATCACCATGGGACAAAAAAATCTGAGAGGCAGGCCTTAAGTCTAGTGGGAAGTTTCTTACAGCAGAGACACAATTGCACTGCCGGGTGCAATAGGGAAAGTCTGCACCTATATCCTAATAGGCAGGCAGCCTCTGTGATTGTGAAGGGCCTTGGAGAGGGAGTCCTTTTTCCCCTGCAGTACACCGTTAAAGACACAGCTGGGGCTTCTCCCACAAAAACACAGCATGGATGCACCTATAGGCAGCTTTCCTGGAACAATTCAGGGTGATGGAAGCCCCGCAGGAGGCACACTCCCCAGGTTCAGATCTGAACAAGAGGCAGAATCACAGTTTCTCCCCAACTTGGGACATCAACATTTCTACAGATGAAAAGAGGTGCCTGTCTGATCTGAATAACCAGAACACTGGGATAGGTATGAGGCTGTGAAGTGGATAACTTTCCTGTCCGGCGTGGCTGGTGAGCTAAGGTAGCTCCCACTCTGTACCCTAATAAAACCTCAGCACATCTAATTGAGAGATTCCCCAACCACTGTCATCAAGGCCAGTACATCTTCCCAGCATTGGATGTTATGTCTACCCACTTGCCTTATCTATAACCATTGCTTACCCAAGGATGTCTCCCTATTGGCCTGATGCCTGAATCAATGACTTAGTCAATAAAATACTGGGGATAGAGTGTACACAATGAGAGAAAGAGATAAACTTCAAAAGATTCTTGCCATTTCAACCCCATAAAAGACAGTGAACTTGCCCACACACCAAGTACATAACTACTACAAATAGCATCTGGGAAAGACAGCACATGACGACCCTCTAACTAAAAAACTCATACGGAGTCTTCACCCCTTAAAGCATCAAGAATCTTATTAGTCTAAAATGAACTATAAATATTAAACTTAGTTTTATAAGAAAGAAAAATAGAAAATAAGCACAGTGCAATTAAAAAAAGAAGAACAATTTTAAGAAATAATCTACCCAAATGAGAGGGAGCCTAAACGTAATTCTGGTAATATGACAAAATGGGGTCCTGTAACACCCTCGATCGTACTAGCTCCCTAGCAATAAACCCAAACCATGAAGAAATTTCTGAAATTCCAGATAAATAATTCAGAAGGTTGATCATTAAGCTAATCAAGGAGATACCACAGAAATGTGAAAAACAAATAAATTTTTTGAAGTCCAGGATAGAAATGTAAAACTTTCCAGAGAAACATTCCATGCTCATGGTTAGAAAGAATCAATATCATGAAAATGGCCACACTGCCCAAAGTAATTAATAGATTCAATGCTATCCCCATCAAGCTACCAATGACCTTCTTCACAGAACTGGAAAAAACCACCTTGAACTTCATAAAGACAGTATTTTTGAGGAATTTGACATTAAAAAAGCAAATTCATCAAAAGCAAATGTAAATAACTGGGGCCTAATTAAACTAAAAAGTCTCTGCACAATGAAAGAAATAATCAGCAGAGTAAACATACAACCTGCAGAGTGGGAGAAAATATTTGCAAACTATGCATCCCACAAAGAACTAACATCTAGAATCTACAAGGAACTCAAGCAGCAAGGAAAAAAAAATCATCCCATCAAGAGTAGGCAAGGGACATGGGTAGACAATTCTCAAAAGAAGATATACAAACAGTCAACAAATATTAAAAGATGCTTAACATCACTAATTATCAGGGAAATGCAAGCCACAATGCGATACCACCTGACTCCTGCAATAGTGGCCATAACTAAAAAGTCAAAAAACAGTAGATGTCAGCGTGGATGTGGTGAAAGAAGAACTCCTTTACACTGCTAGTGGGAATGTAAACTAGTACAATCGCTATAGACAACAGTATGAAGACTCCTTAAAGAACTGAAAGAGAAACTACCATTCGATCCAGCAATCCCACTACTGGGTACTTGCTCGAGGCCCATTATTCTAGGTGAAGTAACTCAGGAATAGAAAACCAAATATCGTATGTTCTTACTAAGTGAGAACTAAGCTATGAAGATGCAAATGCATAAGAATAATGTAATAGACTTTGAGGACTTGATGGGGAAGGATGGGAGAGGAGTGAGAAATGAAAGACTACATATTGGGTACAGCGTGCACTGCTCAGTTGACAGGGGCACCAAAATCTGAGAAATCACCACTAAAGAATATCTGTGTAACCACAAACCATCTGTACTGTGGAATAATTCTTGCAGTTAAAACCTCTAGAAGTGTGACCACCTCCCGAGACTGTGACCTCAAGAACTCTTAAGCCTCCAGAAATTTGTCAAAATTACTATTGAATCTTTCCTGTTAGTTTATGGATTCAGTAGCTTCTGCTCCAGGTAAGGTATCTCAGGTATAATTTTCTGTGTTGGCCTGTCTTTCTGAAGTAGTGATTTACCCTGTGGAATCTGTTCTCTGATGGCTATAAGTAACTTTGTTGGTCTTTGTGTGTGTGTGCATTTTGGTTGGTTTTTTGTAAAGATAGATGTGATTACTTCCAAGCTCTTTACCAGTCAGGGCGGAGACAGGAAGTTCCTAGTGTTAATCATTTAAATTTTCTGTTCTGTCTTGTTCTTTTCTGATACATATAAATGTTTCTTTCTTTGTTGTATTCTTATGTAGAACTAGGATTTGAGAACTGTAGAATCAGGATTATGGCTATTTTCTTTGTATGAGTTGTTTACATTCACATGGGTAGTTTATAACTCTATTCTAACAGTTGGAAAACATCAGAGGATAGCTCTTGTTTTATAGTTTCCAGCATAGAAGAAGCATTCATAGTCAGTTAAACCACACACACATCCACACATAATATCTCTCACAAAATACATATTTAATGCCATCTTGGCCACCTGCCTTTAATAAATCTCAATTACCAGGAGTACACCCATTACTTTCAAATTGCACTGCCAAGTCTGTGTTCATTGAGGACTAAGTGACAATGTTTGTCTGAAGATTTATTAAGAGACAAACCCGTTTTTTAATCTCTTGTAAGCTTTAACTGGAACTGCTATTCTATTTCTTTAACCGTATTGTGAAACATTCATATGTTGGTATGACACAGAAACTCTCACTTTTTAGGGTAATTGGAGGCAAGATAGCAATGATGGCAAAAGTCTGCAACTACTGTGATATGGTAGAGAAATTGGAGGTTGAAATATTTGGAAAGATGCCAGGATACAGGGTACCATTAGAAGGCTGAGTCAATTGATAAACTGTTCACATTTAACCATATCAAATATGAAATATTAATAATCAAGATAATTTCATATTACTCTTCATATTAGGTAATTCAATTCTTAAATTTAAGTCCAACAAACATTGTTACAACTTTCAATCCTTATTTAAGGATGTAGTATTAACTTTCTTGATGGAGACCTAGATCAAAGAGGAAGTGAAATGAATGCACAATATTCATTAGGATGCTAGATGATGTGATGGCAGATGAAAATTAATTTAACATTATCATATTATCATGCAAATAGAATGATGCTAGGAATTATCACTAGTAACATGAAGTGATGTTTTTACATTTTATAAATATGCAATGTATTCATTACAACATTAAATTACATTTATATATACATAGACATACACGAGCACACACACACACATCTCAACTAAATATTACTTGAAGTTTTCTGGTGACTAAAGACCTAGATGCAATTGACTCAATGTTTTATTTCATGTTTGTGTAACTGCAAAGGTATGATTTTTTAAATTTCTGATTACTCTGACGATAGTTTTCTCTGTTCATAAAACTTTCCTTGGTATGTGGCATTTAAATGGCTCTTCAGATTTCATACCATAGAGTCAGGGAGGGGGAACATAGAGAAGACAAAGGAGGAGGAGAAGGAGGAAGAAATGGGTGGGGAGGAAAGAAATGGAAGAAGAAGACAAAAGTGGAGGAAGAGTGAGAGAGGGGTGGGAACCACAAGGGTGGGGAGGTGCAGGGAAAAAGGAGAGTAATTTGCCTTGCTTCATCAAAGTCTCTGTAGAAATATTTACAAATATAAGTATGTAGCTTGCCTAAGTTGAATGGTCATACCGATAGGTAACAAACACACTCTACGTGAAGTAACCTACGATCAACAATAATTTATTGTACACTTTAAAACAAGTAAAAGTACAAACCACCGTGGCATGTGTATAACTATGTAACAAACCTGCACATTCTGCACACGTACCCCAAAACTTAAAGTATAATATATATATATATGTGTAATATATATATATATATATATATATATGTATAATCAGAATGTTTATAAGACAAAGAAATGAAAAATGCTTGAGGTGATGAATACCCCATTTACCCTGATGTGATTATTATACTTTGCATGCCAGTATCAAAATATCTCATGTATTCCATAAATATGTACACCTACTATGAACCCATTGAAAAGTAAAAATAAATTTAAAAACAACATATGTATATATTCCCAAATCAGAATCCTTTTCCTATTCTGGCATAGGAATTTAAGATTCTCATGGGAAACATCACTTTACTCAATACCAAGTTTTCCATCATCTCCTGTTTCTTTCTTCCTCTGAACACTTTCTTTTGTGTCCTATCATGTAAAGGAGCAAATGTAAATCTCTGATCCTCATATAGAGCACTTTAGCTCTGTCATTTGTTATCTTGATTCTTTCTGATATTCACCACTCAAAAGAGTTTAATAAAATATCATCAGCCAGCCTCTCTGTCTTCCTGTCTCTCTCTCTTCCTTTCTTCTGTCTCTCTCTCCCTCTCTCTCTTCTTTCTTTCACTTCCCCAAATCCTCTTTTACACATGTAAATACAGTAACAACAAGCCCAGAAAGTTTCAGAACTCTGATCCACTGCCATCAAAAAATAACAACTAAACTTAATCAATAATAGAGACTACCTCTTGGTCAATTAGTAGTAGTTTTATGTTTTAATTATCATTTTTAAAGTTTATGTTTATGGGCATAGTGAAAAAAAGAATTTAAGTCATTAGAATTTCTCATAATTGAATTCTGCTTTTGTGAAAGGAAAAGTAAATAAGTCAGGAAGTATAACAAAAAGTCTCATGAGCTTGGTTGGAAAAAAAGAAATGAAATACAGTCCTTCTGTTGGGAGACTTTAGGTATAAAGCTTCTTCGGCATAAATGAAGTGTTAAGTGGAAGAAGTGATTTGTGACCCTTCCCAGCATAGGTGTAGGAGATCTTTCTACACTCTTAATGGCATCTTTTGATTAGCACACATTTCTTATTTTAATTTAGTCTATTAATTGATTTTTGTATGCTATTAAAGATATCATTACCTATCCCAAAGTCATGAAGATATTCACTAGTATTATATTCTAGAGGCATTATATGTTTTTATTTATTCACACTGAAGTATAAAACCTTGATATTTATGTATCATGTTAGGTAAGGGTTCAAGATGTAATGCGATTCATATGGCTACCAATTACAGAAATACTCCTTTCCTCACTGCTTTGCCATGCCAGTTTTGTTATAAATCATGTCCATATGTGATATATGTGTTGGTCTGTTTACACATGTGTTATTTTGATATGGTTATCTGTCCACAATTTATTTGATACCACAATATTTAATTAGTGCACCTTTATAGAAAGGTTCCATATATGGTGGTATGACTCCACTAATTTTGTTCTTAAAATTTGTCTTAGCTAATTGGTTCATTTTTATTTTCAAGTAACTTTTAAAATTACCTTAGCTTTCAGAATTGGCTTCTAAGAATTTTACTATGGTTGCGCTGAATCTATACATCAATTTAACCACATGTTAAAATTTGATCCCCAGTGTTAGAGGTGGGGCCTAATGGGAAGTATTTGGGTCATGGGAGCAGATCTCTTACAAATTCCTTGGTGCCATCCTCATGGTAATGAGTGAGTTCCCACTCTATTAGTTCCCGGGAGAGCTGATAGTTAAAAACAGCCTGGCACCTCTTCCCTCTCTCTCTGATTCACCTCTCACCATGTGATCTCCACATACAATGGTTCTCCTTTGCCTTCCATCATAAATGGAAGTAGTGTGAAGCTTCCACCAGATGTCCAGCCTTTCAGCTAGCAGAACTGTGAGCCAAATGAACCTCTTTTATTTACAAATTACCCAGCCTCAGGGATTATGTTATCACAAAAAAAAGTCAGTCTGAGTAAAGCATAAAACTTGGTTAATAAAAAAGTATCAATATCAGTCCATCAGTTATAACAAAAGTATCAAGTAATGGAATATATTAATAATAGAGGAATACTAGAGGAAACTGCACAGGGGTGTGCAGGAACTCTGTACCATCTGCTCAATTTTTCTGTAAATCTAAAACTGTTGTAAAAATATTCTATTTTTAAAATTAAACACTCATGACTTGTGTACAATATTCTAGCTATTGAAGTGACCCAAATAGTTATAGAGGCATCCAGTTTCAGGTGACCTACTTTACCCTTCCATCTCAGTATGTTCAGAGAACTATTAATGTTCATCTCATTTTGGAGCAGTAGCCGGTGGACTCCTTCCAGTGACTCTGGAAGTTAAGACTAGATGTGAGAGTGACTGTTTTGAAGAAAAAAGAAATTTTTTGCTTTGGGGGTGATGCTGCCCATCACTAGTATGAGAGAATGTATTAAAATGATGAATAGAGATAACTTTCAATAGGATTTTTTTCTGAATGCATCCATAGCCCACCACTTCTCATGGTAATAATGCAACTTTTGCTAACGGACAACTTTGTAATTTCATTGATTTTCAACAACACATATTTACTTTTCACTCATGTTGCATATTAACAGCTGTGTACACTTATATGTGTATTCCAAATACACTAAAAGTTTTGTCAGAAATATGTATTAAAGATTTCTTCTCCAGTTGTATAAGTTGCTTTTCAATTGTTTGATGGTGTTTTCTTTTTACAGAAGTATTTAGTGTAGCCTATGCACACACACACACACACACACACACACACACACACACACACAAAAGTTCTTGATGTTATACTGTAATTCTATTGGGTTTTATTCTTTATATAAAGCTGTTGAAAATCAGAGTGTCAAACAAGCACTGTGATCACTTATGTGTTCCCATCTGTACCGAACACAGAATGATCCTTCATATCTGAAGGAAGGTCAAATGACCTCTTTTTGCCTCCCCAAGTATAAAGGGAAGCTCTCCACTCCTCTAGGAGACAGAATAGAATTTAAGCCAAGTGGTAAAGGAGATGAACATGTAGCAAGCATTTTCTTTTGCCTGTCTAAGTGTCTTCTTTTCTTTTGTAGCCACACTCATTAACTCTTTAGAGCCCTCACATTACACTTTCTCCTCCTCCAACTCAGCCAGATTCTTCACCCAGGGCCCCATCATTACCACATGCTGTCTCATTCTCATAAGTATTCTTCTTTATTAGGTATAGAAATTTTCCCTGTTGAACCTGCCTAGTGTTCTAGATCCTTCTATACAATTAAGAAATTTGGAATATGATAAACAAATGGATATAAATATATTTGTTTGCCTAATAACTTCTGTTTGTAAATAAATGCTTTCAATGTCTCAGTTTAAAAGAAGGTTTGATGAGACTTTCAAGAAGTGTAGAAAACGTTTAGAGAGTAGGGAAAATGGGAATTTTTCTTGCAACTCAGTTCTGCAACACAATTTTTATAAATAAGAAATATATCGTGCTTATTTTCTTTTTTCTCCCTCATATTCTTGACGATGTAGTCTAGCATTTTAACCAGCTATTTTTCTATAATTTTCACAATATATAGGATTCTAAAAACCTCCAATATTTTTAAAAGTTAACTCGGAGGTTAAGCCATTCTGAATCTTTATTTACTGCTACTGATGGCAACCAGATGGAGCTTTAGATGAGAATGTGGAAATAAAAATAAAAGTTGAAGAAAGAAAATAAATGAGAAGAAAAACCTGATAGCGAAGAAACTATTAAATTACATCAAGAGTTAAGACAAATTTGAGGTAATTACATTTACATAAGTAAATTACACACATTTTATAATAAGTCTCCAAGGCTTAAATCAGCCAATATATATGGCAATATTTGCAAATACATCAGTGAATGCAGAATTATCTATTTATATGATAGCTTTGAAACTATTTTAAGTGGCACATTTATTTATGTATTGCTTAAATTACTACTAATGTTAAAACAAACAATGACCAATTATTTTTAGTGTTACTTGGAAGATAGAGATACAAAGTACAGAATTATCTGAACAAAGATCTAGTGTTTTTAGTAGTGTTATTTTTGCATGCTAGTATAGTGACAGTTATACTGCTTGACTATTTCTTTTTTGGTATTGTTTTTCTTTTTTTGTTTAATTATACTTTAAGTTCTGGGATACACGTATAGAATGTACTGGTTTGTTATATAGGTATACATGTGCCATGGTGGTTTTGCTGCAGCTATCAACCTGTTATCTAGGTTGTAAGCCCCACATGCATTAGGTATTTGTCCTAATGCTCTCCCTCCCTTTTTCCCCCATCCCCAAATATTTATCACTGTTTGACCACTTTTGAAACTCTTCAGTTGTAATTGACTTGAGAAGTTTATATACCACAACAGAAATTAATCTGGCAATTTAAATAATTTTTTTTATTTTTAATTTGTGTATAGTTTGCTCATAGGTAGCACTCCTAGACCTAGGTTCAAATAAATTTTGACTTTTTACAACTTGCAAGTCCACCCCCAAGAATGAAGTCTTGCTATCATTTATGACATTTAAAATAATGTTGCTGGTAGTCTGAAAACAAATACGGACACATATATAATCTGACTTATGACAAAGACAACACTAGAATAAACAAAAAAAAATGTGATCCATTTACACAGTTGGGTATTTCATTAGTTTCCAGTTTGGAACTATTATAAGTAGCTCTGCTTAAAATATTCTTAAAATAACATTTGGTGAATATATGGAAACTTTTCTTTTGGGTGAATAAGCCATATGAAATTGCTGCTTGTAAGTTACAAACAGATGAATTGAATGTTAGCAGTTTCATCGGATTTAATCTAACATCCAGTATTAGACAGTTGGATTACATTGTACACATAGTATTTTTTTAGTAGATGCTGTCATAAAGTTTGCTAAAATTGCTGTATCAATTTATCCCCCTGCCAATAGTTTATTCTTACTGGGTTTTGCCACAATCTTTCAAATTTGGTATATATTCCTTTGTAAAATTTTTAATTATTCTAATAGATTTGTAATGATATATCATTATAGCTTAAAGTTCATTTCACTAGTAAAATTAAGCCTCTTTTTATAAAATTGACAATTTGAATATCTGTGTTTTGTAAAATATGTTCTTTGTCAGATTTTTTGTGTTTTCTCTTTTTTGTTTGAATTTGAATTTCTGGTGTGTGTGTGTGTGTGTGTGTGTGTGTGTGTGTGTATTAATACAATGAGTGCTTGTCAGATGTATGCATTGGAAATGTCTTCTACAACTGGATTGGTTACTTTTTGCATTGCTGAATGGTATTTTCTGCTGAAAAGAATTGCCTACATTTAATATAGTCTGATTTATCAATTAATTTTGTTTTATATTTAGTACTAATGAACCTGATATAAGCAACCTTTGCCTATTTAAAATATCCAAGATGTTCTCCTATTTATTTTTCCAATAATTCTATTTTTATGTCTTTCACATTTAGATTTTTGATTCATGTGCAATTAATTTGTTTATGAAGCAACATGGGGGCCAATATTCATTCTGTGTTATGGGTATCTATAATCCTTTATTGAATACTGCAGTACAACAGGAAAAGTATTAAAACACACGGTAAGCCCTTATATATATACAGGATGGCGTGGTTCAGGAATGGAGAATGACGAAGTCTCTGAAGTAAAGATGATGCAGTAGTGAGATTAAAGATTAATTATTTCCAAGTTTTGCCACAGACAACTTCCTCTGAACTTAAGCACCACTTCTAGATGGATAGATTCAAACTACATTAGATAATTAACAGTTTTTAATGTAGAAACTTCTTCATTCTCTAGGAACATATTCCATGACAATATTCTAACTGATAATACTCATAACAAGGAGATAAAGTTTTTTTCCACATTTCTTGACAATATTTTTACAATTGCTAAGCTTTCCTTGCTAAAAAGTGATTTACTTAAGAGGTAGACTTTTGAAGCACTTCTTGAATTTTAAAATAAAAAGCAAGGTAAAATGTTAAACCTGCTTTAGATTTGTGCCTTTTCATGGGGCTACCTTTTTTCTAAATCAGGAAATGAACCAGATACATCAGAGTACATGTGGGGACGTTAATGTACTTTGGAAACACAGAATGTTGTCTGTCTTAGGAAAGTAGGTATAAAGTAAGGGCCCCGATTCTCCAAAAAGAAAAAAAAAAAGTGTTGCTGTGAGACGAACTGTTGTGTTTTGAAGGTTTATTTCATAAAACAATTCCTCCCCATCTTGAAGAGGATCATCACTGGCATGGAAAAAAGTAAACAGAAGATATGAGAAATGGAGCAGAGCCGAGTTCTTAAAGATAATTTGCCCCTAGGAAGTGGCTTCCTCACGAACCAAGAGAGCTATAACCCTAGATACCAAGAACAATGAAGTGATATGAAGTTACAAGACCCAGATGTGGCATGAGCACAGAGCGTGTATGTATCCATCATGGTGCTGTGCAGAACTCAACATGTCAAGAAGCAGCGTAGCAAGATGGTACTGATCTCATCCCCATTAATGTGTGTGTGGATTTGGGAAAATTTTATTTGGACAGAAAGTAAAGGGTCTGTGTTTTTTTGGGAAATATAAAATGTGAATGGAAAGGGAGGGTTGATATTTTAATATAACAGTCTCTGGTTAATATACATCTTCCTTTCTTAATCTGCTGATTAACCTTATTTCTTCAAAATACTTCCCCCCCCATCTTTCTGACTTCAGAAATATTGTCTTTTACTTCTGATCGCTGAACATTTTTTCTTTGTAGTAAAAATCTATAAAAATTATAAGCAATTAACACCTATTTTATCTGTTTTTGACCATTTCAGATAACTAGAAACCAAAATATTTGCAAATCCTAATCCTTCCCTTTCTACAAATACAATAAAAGCCACCAATGCAAAATGAATTAAGTAGTATTTTTTAAATAGGCATATCAAAAGTTGTCTTTATTTAATTCTTTTTCTCATTTGACTAATTTTAGTTCTCCAGTTGGATGTCTTTTGGGGTAACCTCACTCAGTAGTTATCACCTCTTCACAAAAGTAATCTACAGAGGATCCCTTAGAGAGACTCTAAGAATATGACACCAATAACTCAATGCTATTCTTACAAAATACCCCATAAAACTCTAATACCTGAGTAATACAATACCTGGAATGAAATTTCAAAACATTTCTATTATCGGATCCCAAGAAATAGCTCCCTATATTTTACCATGAACTGCTACAGTCTCAACACTGTTAACAAAAGCAACTAAAACTAAAGCAGAAGTTGCTGGCCTTCTATACATCCATTGCCTGAGCACCAAAAATTGAAAAGATTGGACCACATCAGGGTAGGACTTACTAACTGCACTAATAGTCTACTCCAAGCCAATGAAGAAGCAACTTCTGGCAGGGCTAGGTGGTTCATACTTGTAATCCCTGCACTTTGGGAGGCTGCAGCAGGTAGATAGTTTGACCTAAGGGGTTCGAGACTGGCCTGAGTAGCATGGTGAAATCCTTTCTATACAAAAAAATACAAAAAAACAATTAGCAGGTCATGGTAGCACATGCCTGTAGTCCCAGCTATTTGGGAAGCAAAGGTGGGAGGATGACTTGAGCCTCAGAGGCAGAAGTTGCAGTTAGTCGGGATTGTGCCACTGAACTCCAGGATGGACAACAGAGCCAGACTGTGTCTCAAAAAATAAACAAATAAATAGGCCGGGCATGGTGGCTCATGCCTGTAATCCTAGTACTTTGAGAGGCTGAGGCGGCTGGATCACCTGAGGTCAGGAGTTCAAGACCAGCCTGACCAACATGGCAAAACTCCATCTCTACTAAAAATACAAAAATTAGCCAGGTGTGGTTGTGCATGTCTGTAATCCCAGCTACCTGGGAGGCTGAGGCAGAGAATAGCTTGAACTAGGGAGGCAGAGGCTGCAGTGAGCCTAGATCACCCCATTGCACTCCAGCCTGGGTGACAAATGCAAAACTCCATCAGAAAGAAAAAGAGAGAGAGAGAGAGAGAGAGAGAGAGAAAAAGAACAAAGAAAGAAAGAAAGAAGAAAGAGAAAGAGGGAGAGAGAAAAAAGAAAAAGAAGGAAAGAGAAAAAGAAAGAAAGAAGAAAGAAAGAAAGAAAGAAAGAAAGAAAGAAAGAAAGAAAGAGAAAGAAAGAAAAAGGGGGAAAGAAAGTAAAAGAGAAAGAAAGAAAGAGAGAAAGAAAGAGATAAAGGGAGAAGAGAAAGAGAGAAAAGGAGAAGAGGAGAAAGAGAGAGAGAGAGAAAGGGAGAAAGAAAGGAAAAAGCAACACCTAATACAGAAATGGCAAGCTCACATAATGCATGCCACCATGACTTTCTACTTCTATTTCTATATTTATCACAAGGACCAATCCTGGCCTCAGAAGCTATATCAACACAGCAATGCAGGTAGCCACTATGAACTGACAATAGTGGCCAAACTGCTTAAAACCCATCTTTTATTTTAGAATAGCTTGCTTGGATCGGGTGCACAGGCTCAGGCCTGTAATTTCAGCACTCTGGGAGGTGGGTGAATCACCTGAGGTCAGGAGTTGAGACCAGCCTGACTAATATGGTGAAACCCCTTTTCTACTAAAACTACAAAAAAATAAAAAAGCTAGGCATGGTGGTGTGTGCCTGTAGTCTCAGCTACTCAGGAGGCTAAAATAGGAAAATTGCTTGAACCTGGGAAGCAGAGGTTTCTGTGAGCCAAGATCGCACCACTGCACTCCAGCCTGGGCGACAGAGCAAGACCCCATCTCAAAAAAAAAGAATAGCTTGCTTGTTTGTAGAAACTATGGTTCATACCTAATTCCACATGGCTCTCCCAAGGATTCCCACTTACTTAAACTATTAGCCATCTTTAAATTTCATACATTTTTCATCTGAACTTTAATCCTTTGGTACTGATTTTGCTTTGGCCACCCTTACTCCTGGCCCAAACCTCCTCCCATATTCTTTCAGTAGAGATTGTGATGCTCCAGCCTTGACACAAACAGCTTACATATTCTAATATCTAAACATAAAATTAAAGTTTATTTTACAAAACGAAAGACCATACTTCATGTAATGTGCTATTCATGCATGATGTATTCTATAGTATACTTATCTCACTAGAGTAGGATTCAGTTTTGTGCATATTACTAGAATATTTTTTTCTTTTTAAACTTTCTTTTAATATTCTAACTTTATTTAGTCTTGTAGAATTCCGAAGTAACTTCGTATAGTTTCAAACTTTATTTGTGCTCTGGCAAAGGAGCAGAAACCAAGATTGGACAAAGAAATCTTGTTTTTAGAAGTATCTTGTATTTCTTTTGAAATCCAGTGGAGCTAAAAATAAAAGACCTCTTTAAAAGCCACCATTTCTGTTGTATTGGCTGCATGACTCCCCATCATACAAGTCAAGTAAACCTAGCTCAGAGAAAAGCTTCTGCAGGTTTTTTTTTTTTGTACATCATGTTTCACTAGGTTCAACCCAACTCTCCAATCCTATTACTTTTCTATCATCCCACTTATACATTCATATCTTATGATTGAATAGAAGTCTGTGCCTATAAAAAGAACATTTTTTTTCCCAGTGGAATTAGGTAAAGGGAAAAAAATACCTGATACATGTTCTCTTTTGGTTTGAGAAGAAGTCCTTGCCTATCAAATGACTTGTGTGTTAAAATGAGTAATTACTCATATTATTAGTATAAGGCCTTATTCCTTTTCATAATCTATAACTTATGACATGTCATAAGTTAAAAAGAAACTTAAATCACTTGTCCTTTATGTGCTAGAGAGGGATATGATATACAGGGATAGATACACATGCTTTGATTTTTAGTCATATACATACATATTAATATATAGGAACACTCCTACACAGTTGGTGGGAGTGAAAATTAGTTCACCCATGTGGAAGACAGTGTGGCGATTTCTCAAGGATCTAGAAATAGAAATTCCATTTGGCCCAGTAATCCCATTACTGGATATATACCCAAAGAACTATAAATCATTCTACTATAAAGACACATGCACACGTATGTTAATTGCAGCCCTATGTACAATAGCAAAGACCTGGAACCAACCCAAATGCCCATCAGTGATAGACTGGACAAAGAAAATTTGGTACATATACACCATGGAATACTATGCAGACATAAAAACGATGAGTTCATGTCCTTTATAGGGACTTGGATGAATTTGGAAACTATCATTCTCACCAAACTGACACAAGAACAGAAAACCAAACACCACATGTTCTCACTCATAGGTGAGTGTTGAACAATGAGAACATGTGGACTCAGGGAGAGGAGCATCACACACTGGGGGCAGTTGCGGGGTAGGTGGGTGGGAAGAGTGGGGAGGGTGGAGAGGAATAACATGGGGAGAAATGCTGGCTATAGTATACACCTAAAGTAAAATTTAAAAAAAAGACATTAAAAAATAAAGAAATTATAGCATAGATAATACTAATAAAATAATATATCCATATATAGATATGCCTTCACATATGTGTGTGTATATATAATGACATCTCTTATAATAATAGAAACACAAATATTACTTTTAAAGCTATTAAGTTTATGGAAACATAATCTAAAAATGTGTTTTTACAATAACTTAAAAAATAGGATTCCCTATGAAAATGAATTAACTCTATGTAATGAATACTTCCAACTTATTTAATTTCCAATGACAGAAAGAGAGAAATATTATTTTAAAAGGTGTCTAGGGGAAGAATGTGTGTGTGTGTGTGTGTGTAGGGGTGTGCGTGTGTGTGATTGTGTGTGTTCCTGTGTGTGTTTTCACTGATGCTATTCAAGGAGGAATGATGAACACCCAGGATACTGTTCTTTCTTTACTTTACTATATGATTCAGGATTCTTATAACAGCTCACAGAAAACAATGTGTTTTAACATTGTCAGAAAAAGACATAAGGTAGTGAACGAATTAGGAGAGTCTAATGTGATTACTTAGAAATGAATAGCTCAAAAGGCCATTTTGCAAATGTATGAAGAGCTTTTAAAAAAATTACTTTCATTCTGCTTAAGAAACCTAAGCAGAGACAATGAAAAGAATATTAGAGTTTACTTTTCTGTCTGAGATTTTGGTATGATTATGTGTATTATTCCTCATACTGCAAAACAAAAAGTTTTTGGCTGGGCGTGGTGGCTCATGCCTGTAATCCCAGCACTTTGGGAGGCCAAGGCAGGTGGATCACGAGGTCAAGAGATCAAGACCATCTTGGCCAACATGGTGAAACCCCGTCTCTGCTAAAAATACAAAATTAGCTGGGCGTGATGGCGCGTGCCTGTAGTCCCAGTTACTCGGGAGGCTGAGGCAGGAGAATCGCTTGAACCCAGGAGACAGAGTTTGCAGTGAGCTGAGATCGCACCACTGCATTCCAGCCTGGTGACAGAGCGAGACTGTCTCAAAAAAAAAAAAAAAAAAGCAGTTTTTATATTTGTTAGTGACCACACAAAGTGGTAAGCAACAGAAATGGTATATTCAATTATCAACAGCTGAGAAGCTCTCAATTTAGAGAAGGAATTGAAGCCCTCAATTTAGAGAGCACTAAACTGTATCACAGTTTAAATACTACTAAAGTGAGTATATTGATCCATATTGAGCTGAGAAGTGGTTTTGTGCCCTGATAAAACAAGTTCTTTTTTCCCCCTCTTACTAACTTTTGTCCTCAGTTGCCCTGATTTAGGCGTCTATTACTGATTTTATTGAAACTTATTGGTTGAGAAACTTATCCTCCAGCTGTGTCAGCGAGCCTTTAGATACTCAAACAAAATATTTTCCCTGTGAGGAAATTTTTATCTATTATGAACAGCACTATGTTCAAAATAATTTTTCTGTTTTTAATGTGATTTCCTTTTTCCACCAACATACATAAATATATTGCAGATTGGCATATTGGGCATGATTTTGTACCTTAATGATGAATTGTTAAATCTTCATATTCTCCTTTTTCCACCAACATACATAAATATTTGCAGATTGGCATATTGGGCATGATTTTGTACAGTAATAATGAATCGTTAAATCTTCATATTCTCTATAAACTCAATATGTAACCATTTTATATGGGCTTGAAGTTTTCTAACATTGTTCCTTTAAAAGAGTTTGAAAGAGATCAGCAAGTCGTTAGTTCGGGTCTTGGCACTGGGCATTGCTGCAGTGATTTCAATGTCCTTCAGCTTATACTGCCAAAGAATGATGTAATGAATTTGATGCCATCATTTGGCTGAAGGGCATCTCTTCGATGCATTCTAGGTATAATGTGGTGACCATGTGTACACTGCTGCTTAGCCCACTTTTGAAGTTTGTTAAGATAGTAATTGCTGGCATTCCCCGTCCTACATAATCTTATTCAGGATAAACTAATAATCTACAAAGGAATCATTGAAATCAAAATATTATTTGGCCACAGTGGCTCACACCTGTAATCCCAGCAATTTGGGAAACTGAGGCAGGCAGATCACTTGAGGTCAGGAGTTTGAGACCAGCCTGGCCAACATGATGAAACCATGTCTCTACTAAAAATACAAAAATTAGCCCAGCATGGTGATGCGCACCTGTAATCCCAGCTACTCAGGAGGCTGAGGGAAGAGAATCGCTTGAATCCAGGAGATGGAGTTTGCAGTGAACCTAGATTGCACCTCTGCACTACATCCTGGGTGACAGAGCAAGGCTCTGTCTCAAAAACAAAAAATTATTTGATTCCAGTAATGTGGTGAAGAATCTGCCTAGATCTTCTTGCTGCACTCAAATGTTACCCCAACATTCTATGTTGTAGTAGGCGATCTTGTGCTGATGACTTTTCCCTGTCTGGAAAAGCTGGGATATGATCAAACCATTGTCAATATATTTTGTCACAGCTATAAATTTTTAAAGAATGACTTAACAAGTACTTTTGAAGAAAGAATTAAAATGGCAATCATACTTAGCTTCATCCTGGTCATACTATAAATCAGTTCTACAGTCTTACCTTGTCCATGTATCTTTCTCTCTTTTTTTTTCTTTTCTGTTTTCTTATCTTTAAACTAACACAATTTCCTTGGGATCCTTTCTGTCTCTAAAAATGCTACAAATTTATAACTGATTACAAAGTCAACATTTCAGATAAGTTGTTTTGAGAAAAGAAGGCTATTCAAAAATGTAGGCATATTCAAAATGTTTCAAATTTACTAATATGCTAACTGCTAGAGTATCAGTTTAAAGAAGATGAGACCCCCAAATGATTCATTTTTATACTCACTATCACATGTAGACATCTCAGTATAAATTCAGCTTTTGCACACATGGTACTGAAGGTTCTTTGGTC